>PVIW01014598.1:0-13289 GCA_004026585.1 Noctilio leporinus
TGTTAGTTTTGCTCATTATTGTCCCGTAATGGGTGAGAACATATGATACCTGTCCTTCACTGACTGGCTTATTTCACTAAGCATAATATTCTCCAGTTCCATCCATGTTGTTGCAAAGGGTACAAGTTCCTTCTTTCTTTCTGCCATATAGAATTCCATTGTGTAAATGTACCAAAGTTTTTTGATCCAATCATCCACTTGATCAAAGTTTTGTTGACATCCAAAAAGTGGTTTTGTGTTTGTACAGTGCTATACACAAAACAGAATATTCAGTTTTAAAAAATCAGTTGATGCCCTGGCTGGTGTGGCTCAATGGATTGGCATCAGCCTGTGAACCCAAGGGTCACTGGTTCAATTCCCAGTCAGGTCTCCAGCCAGGTCTCCAGCCAGGTCTCCAGCCAGGTCCCCAGCTGGAGGTAGTTGAAAGGCAACCATACATGGATGTTTCTCTCCTTTTCTTCCTCCCTCCCTGCCCTTCTCTCTTTAAATATTATGAATAAAATCTTTAAAAAAGAAGAGCAGTTGGTGAAAATGAGAAGCATTTTTATGAGTCAGGGACAAGGCAAGGATGTCCTTTTTATCCTTTCTAACCTTGTCATTATAGCCACCACTGAACATTCTTCTAGAATAATATGACAAATAAAGATATATGCAATATATGCATGTTGAAAGGAAGATATTAAAATGCCCTTTTTGCAGACAATATGACTGCTTACTTAGACAACCCAAGAGATTCAACTGGAAAACAAAAAAATACTAATGAAATTAGTATATCCAGTAAGATATAAGGTCAACAGACAAAACCTTAATGTTCCTCTATAACTCTTTAAAAATAAGGGAAAATTGGACTAACAAATTTATAACAACAATTAAAAATATGCTCCCAGATAAACCTAATTAAAAACATGGGGGAACATTAACTTAATAAAGCCATAAATCTTCCCAAAGAAATATAAAAGAAGACCGGGATAAATGGAATACATAGCGTTTTCCTGGGTGTACTGACTCAATATTGCAAAATGTCAAGTCTGTCTAAATTGATCTATAAAAGTGATTCAGTCCCACTATAAGTCTCAAAGAAGTTTTATGGAAACTCACAAGCTTGGTTCTAAAGTTCTTCTGAGCTGTGTTTAAGAATAGCCAAGACAATTTGGCAAAAAACAATGAGCATACTGCAAAACTACAGTTATTAAAGGTGTGGTTTGGCACAGAAATAGAACTGAGGATCAGACCCATGTATATGTAAAAATTTCATTATAAATGAAGGTGATGTCTACTGTGAGAATGGGGAAAATGCACAGGTTGGTACAACCTGCTATTCATTTTGGGAAAATAGTCATATACCTATTGCTTGCCACATACAAAAATAAATTCCAAAATAGTTTTAAAATGAAATAAAGCCCTGGCTGGTAGCACGGTAGATAAGGCGCCAGCCTGAGAACCCAAAGGTCGCTGGTTCAATTCCCAGCCAGGGCACATAACCAGGTTGCAAGCCAGGTCTCCAGCCAGGTCTATAGCTGGAGGCAGGTGAAAGGCAACCATACACTGATGTTTCTCTCCCTCTCTGATTCTCTCCCTTCCCCTCTCTCTAAAAATAATAAAATATTTTAAAAATAAAATAAATAAAATGAAATAAAAATACTGTAAAAGTACTAGAATATAATTAAAAAAAAAACAAAACCCAACTTCCAAACCTATTAGAACACAAGAGCATTGAACAAGAGAAATATCAAAGGAGAGAGAGCAATATCAAATACCTAGCAGAAGTTAGTTATCACAGTTGTGTGCAAAAGATGTATGTTTAGTTGTATATTTGTTGGCAAATATAAAGATAAACATGAAAGTATCCTCAATTATCCATTTCACATTTACTGAGACCTTACCCCATTGCCAGGCACGGTGCTAGTCCTCATTGGTTAAGAAGAGTATGAATAAGTTAATGTTAAGAGAAAGTATTTATTATTTGAATAAGGGACAATGGGTCTTCTATGAGAGCTGCAAAAAAAAAAAAAAAAAGATACAGATATGTTCTTTAACTGGTGTTTGATGGATCCTTGTAAGGATGTGTACACGTGTGTGTCCACGTTCAGTGTGTGTGCATGCACCATACCTGGGCTGTGTGTATATGCTTGCTGGGTTAATTAGGTGTCTAACTGACCTTGACCAGCAAGAGGCTTTCTTAAACCTGAGGAAATTAGAAGCAGCTTGAGGAAGAGGAAGGGAATGAGGAGACTTTGGAGATGTGTGGGAGAGAAGTGGGGCAGGGCTGTAGATGTGTGTCTCTCCTTTTCCAGATGCTGCCCAGCCTTACTTCTTTCTCCTGCCTCATTTCCTTCCTCACTTCCTCCCTCCCTCCCTTCCTTCTTTCCTCCCTTTCTCTCCCTCTCTCTCTCTCTCTTCCATCCTTCCCTCTTCTCCTTCCTTCTTTCTTCCTCCCTCTCTTTGTTTTTCTCCCTTCCTTTCTTCCTTCCCATCTTTCTTCTTTCTTTATGATATTTCTTCTTTTTTAGACAATCATCATTATCATCGCCATCATTATCATCATTATCATCAACTAGAAATCTCAGGAAAACACTAAGAAGAAAGTAAAACTGATTATTTAAAATTCCACCTCTTGATAAGGTGCCAGCCTGCGAACCCAAAGGTCGCTGGTTCGATTCCCAGCCAGGGCAACATAACTAGGTCGCAAGCCAGGTCTGCAGCCAGGTCCATAGCTGCAGGCAGGTGAAAGGCAACCATACATTGATGTTTCTCTCCCTTGCTTCCTCTTTCCCTTCCCTTCTCTCTGAAAAATAATAAATAAAATCTTTTAAAAAATAAAATAAAGTAAAATTCCATCTCCTAGGATGTGTGGAGAGATGAATGAAGGTAAAAGGGGTCAAATATACGGTGACAGAAGCACAGTTGACCTTGGGTGTGAACACAGAAAGCAATATATAGATGATGCAATATAGAGCTGTACACTTGAAAATTATATAATCTTATTAACCAATATCACCTCAATAAATTAGTACATTTAAAAATATGTTATTTATTAAGCCAGTCAGTGAAGGACAAATATCATATGATCTCACCTCTTACAGGACAATAATGAACAAAACTAACAACAACCAAAACAGAACCAAGTATATGAATACAAGGAATAGGCCTTCAGTGGTCAGGGGAATGGGGTAGGGGGGAGGGAGAGACAGAGGCAAAGATGGGGAGCAGCTTAGACAAGAACCTAGTATAAAGGAACCATGGACATGGACAACAGGTGGGATTGACTTTGGGGGGAATGGGTGGGTGGGTGGGGGGACCAAGGGGAGCAAAAAGGGGATGGATGTAATACAACAACAATAAAATTTTAAAAAAATGTTATTTATTATTTTATTATATATATGCTGCTTACCGTGTGCTCAGCACTATGCTAGGTGCAAGGAATCTAGCAGTGAACAAGACAGACCTTTATCAGGTGGGACAAATGCTATGAAGAAAATAAATCAGGAGTAGGTGACGAAAGGTGACCATGGGGCAGGCTAAGATGAATTCATCAGGAAGAGGTGACTATTAAATTCAGATCTGAATGACAAGAAGAGCATAGCTATTTGAAGATCTCTCTCAGATTATATTGTTTTTAACCTGTTATTTTCACTTCATTGTGGTCATTTTTCATGGCAATAAATTTAGACTGATGCATAATTTTTAATGGTTAATAATATCCCAATGACTATTGATTTATTACAATTTATTTAATCTCCTACTGAAGCATCTAATTTTTCCTTTTCAATTTTTTGTCTAATAAGCTCAATTCTATAATCATAGAAACAATAAACATATTTTCATATTTTATATTTAACTTGAAAATTTCTCTTCTTTTTTTAAAGTATGTTTTATTGATTATGCTATTACAGTTATCCCAATTTCCCCTTTGGCCTTCTCTACCTGGTTCCCCGCTTCCCTCCAGCAATGCCCCTCCTTAGTTCACTTAGGTCGTACATATAAATTCTTTAGCTTCTCCATTTCCCATACTATTCTTAACATCCCCTTTCTTTTTTGTACCTACAAATTATGCTTCTTAACCCTGTAACTTTCTCCCATTATCCCCCCTCCCCCTCCCTGCTGATAACCCTCCTCGTATATGATCTGTTTCTGTTCTAGTTGTTTGCTGAGTTTGTTTTTGTTTTTATGATTCAGTTGTTGATCGTTGTGAATTTGTTGTCATTTTAATGGTCACAGTTTTGATCTTCTTCTTTTTCTTAAATTAGTCCATTTAACATTTCATATAATGATGTTTTGGTGATGATGAATTCCTTTAGCTTCACCTTGACTGGGAAGCATTTTATCTGCTCTTCCATTTTTATTTTATTTTATTTTTAAATTTTTATTTATTTGTTTTTATAGAGAGGAGAAAAGAGAGAGAGAGAAGGAGAGAAACACTGATGTGTGAGAGATACATAGATTGGTTGTTTCTTGCACACCCCCAACTTGGGACCCTGCCTGCAACTCAGGCACATGCCCTGACTGGGAATCCAACTAGCCACCCTTCATTATTTGGCAGGAGCTCAATCCACTGAGCCACACCAGCCAGGGCTGCCCTTCCATTTTAAATGATAGCTTTGCTGAATAGAGTAATCTTGGTTGTAGGTTCTTGCTTTTCATCCATTTGAATACTTCTTCCCAGTTTCTTCTTGCCTGTACAGCTTCTTTTGAGAAATTTGCTGATAGTCTTACGGGGACTCTTTTGTAGGTAACTCCCTGCTTTCTTCTTGCTGCTTTTAAGATTCCCTCGTTATCTTTAACCTTTGGCATTTTAATTATGATGTGTCTTGGTGTAATCCTCTTTGGGTCTAGCTTGTTTGGGATCCTGTGCTTCCTGTACTTGTAAGTTTATTTCCTTCACCAAATTAGGGAAATTTTATTTCATTATTTTTCAAATAAGTTTTCACTTTCTTGCTCTTCCTCTTCTTCTGGCATCCTTGTGATTCAGATGTTGGCACTTTTGGAGATTTCCTAGAGTCTTATTTTCTCCTTTTTTAAAAAAATTCTTGTTTCTTCATTCTGTACTGGTTGATTGTTTTTTTCTTTCTTATGTTCCAATTCATTGATTTGAAACCTGGCTTCCTTCCCTTCAGTATTGGTTCCCTGTGAATTTTTCTTTATTTCACTTAGTGTAGCCTTCATTGCCAAACTCAATGAGTTCTTTGAGCATCCTTATCCCCAGTGTTTTGGACTCTGCATCTGATAGGTTGGCTATCTTTATCTCATTTAATTCTTCTAGAGTTTTGATCTGTTTTTTCATTTGGACCATATTCTTTGTCTCCTCAATTTGGCAGCCTCCCCGTGCTTGCCCCTGTGTGTTAGGTAGAGCTGTTTTGACTCCTTGTCTTGGTACACCTATTAAGTTGTAAGGGGCGGAGCCTTAGGTATTTACCAGGGTGAGGCAACCCATTTCACAGCTTTATGGCACTGTATGTGTGGGAGAAGTCAGAGAGGGAACAATGCCACTTGCTCAGCACTCACCAGTTTCATTACTTGCCCCACTTCCCGTGTGGGACTGGTGCCTCTCTAGCTGTTGCCCTTGTGGTGGTTCCCAGAGTGGGTGGGTTTGCATAGTTCTAGGACCATGGGGTCCCTGTAAATGGACTCTCATGAGAGATGGGAAGTTCCCTCTGCTGCCCCAGCCCTGACTGGTTTTCACAGCTAGAAACTATGAGGCATTATTTTCCTGCCACAGAACCTTGGGCTGGGGCTAGGATTGCTCCACAGGTGTCCCTCCTGGCTTTTATCAGCCACAGGTGAATGTGGGACTGCTCGATCCACCAGCTGCCACCACTGCCTTGCCACCACCACACCTTGTTCTTTTCTGCCCCCTGTTGCCTGTCTCCACCCCTCCTACCCATCTGGATGAACATTTCTTCTTTAAATTCTTGGTTGTTAGGCTTCCGTACAGTTTTATTTTCTGGAAGTTCTGGTTGTGTCTTTGCTTTGAAGTTAGTTGTGATTGTTATAGTTGTGCAAGGACGTGAAGCATATCTACTTATGACTCTGTCATGGCCAGAAGTCTGATGTATCTAATTTATTATCATTATAAATGTTATGATAAGCATTCTTGTGTCAGGTCTCTTCCCACATATTAGGGCAAATTTCTGAAAATGTGGTAGCTGGGTCAAAGAGAATGTTGCAAATATGTTGTGCTGCAAATATGTACTCTCAGCTTGTCATTTTTCTTCACCCTTGCTTGTGGTTGTTCTTTTTCTCTCTCTAACATTCAAAAGCTTAGATGGAGTCAGGTGAATTAATCTTTTCCTTTAAAGTCTATCTCTGAAAAGATGTTCTCCATACAACCCAAGATGCAATAATAAAAATACTAATAAATAACTCACATTTTCTCCAAGTATTTTTACTTAATATGTGACTATATATGACTATATGTAGTCATATATTAATGACTATTTTCTAGTTACGCAAACAACATACTCACGCATTTTTAATTTGAACAATTAAACTCCTCATAGTGCCTGCCCTATGCCAGAGCAACTTGTGGCCTTGAACCAATACCTGGCCTCTGCCCATAGGCTGCAGACATTGAAGTGGGTTACACAGTGGGAAAAAAATAAACTCCACAGATAAGGTGAAAGTCTCTTGGACATTAATCCCAGTTCATTCCCAAAAGTCACTTATTAAGAATGATGCGTGTTTTTCTGAAGTTTCTGTTAAGCATACACACATAAACACACAGATATTTATAGTTTAATTTGGTTTGTTTTTCTTGTACAGAAATGACATTGTACTGTATGTATTGTGATGCAACAATTAATAATGCAACATGTTTTGGAGATCTTTCACATCAATATATACAGTCCAAAATCCACTCTTTTTAACTGAATACTGATGGTAGTATTCAGTAGTTTGGATGTATCAAAATGTATTTAACTCCTAACCTACCAGTGGATATTTAGGTTGATTCCAATTTATCTCTCTCCGAATAATAATACAATTTAAAAAATATTTGTCATATCTCCTTGTGCACATGTTGGAATTTCTGAGTAGAAACATATGTGCCTTTAAATTTTAATAGGTACTTTGAAATTGTGTCTTCTTCTAAGGCTCTTATAGTTCTTTATTTAATTTTAAAATTCAACTTGAGCACCCTGGCTGTTAGCACAATGGATAAGGCGCTGGCCTGCAAACCCAAAGGTCGCTGGTTTGATTCCCAGCTAGGGCATATAACCAGGTTGCAAGCCAGGTTTCCAGCCAGGTATGTAGCTGGAAGCAGGTGAAAGGCAACCAGACATTGATGTTTCTCTCCCTTTCTCCCTTCCCCTCTCTCTAAAAATAAAAATAAAATAAATAAAATAAAATAAATTTGAAATTTATGTTGGGGTAAAGGACAAGGAAGGATTGACTTTTTTTTTTCATATAAATGGCTAGGCTACCTAGTTGTAGGAAAACCATCTACTAACTAATTCAACTTTTGAAGTGATGCCTTTATCATATATTAAATTCCCATGATTGCTGAAGTTTAGCTTTGGGTTATCTATTCTGTTCTATGGATACCTCTATTCCTGTGCCAGTGCCATATATTTTAGCTACTTAGCTCTATAATTCACTTTAATATCTAGTAGGACAAGTTCTCCATCATTATACTTCCTTCTTAGGTTTTACTTGATATTGTGGGGGTTTTTTCCCCTGGGATGACATAGAAATTATTTTTTTAAAGTAGTAAAATGGCGAAAGGTTGTTAAGAAATAACTCTTTTCCTATTTATATTGTTTATTATCACCCTTCCTTCCTTCTATACCCCGAGAGACTAATTTTATGATTTATAGGCTTGAAGCTAAATATTAATCACAGGAGACTATGACCAATGGAAGTACAGAAATGGGGGAGGGGAGCTTAAGGGAGGGAAGTAGCAACTGTGGGCAATGTCTTCAAGTAGGAAGAATTTGGGAGCAGTTAACTGCTGAAGAAATAGTAGGAAGAACCTGGTGGTGGTGGGGGGTTGGGAATCTTGAAAGCCCTAATGTATTGGGGGCATTTTAAGCCAGAAACTAAGAGGTTAAACCTAATACAGTGAGAGGAGCAGGTGAGGCAGGGAGAGGGGCAGTGGCAGAGTGGAAAGTCAGCCACCTCATCTGCAGCTTCATCAAAGAGGCTGCCTCGGGAAAACCTCATCCATGTATTAAACTAAGCTCAAAGGAATGTGAATCCTGAGACTGTGCCCTGCGGTCTATTTTATACCCAACCTCTGAACACACTGAAGCAAAACAATTTTTCTGCCCCTCATTTACTCATGTAGCCTGTGTGGGTATATGTAGCTTATAGGGTGCCTGGCAAGATGCTGAGAGGTAAGCTAGTGGTCTTAATAAAGGTCTTTAAAGTGTTAACCCAACGTTAACACTCTCAGCAGATGTTGTGTATGATGTATAAAGGGGTCAGCAGTACCACTTAAAGTAGGGCACCATGAAGGTCAGGACAGCCCCTGTTGTAAAAAATCTCCCTGAGATGCCCATCCGAACACCTGAGGCAGAATCCCTATGGGTAGAGGCCACAGGATGTCTCCTTGGATACTGCCAGATGCTCTGGTTGCTGGGTACCCTGCCTGGCAGGCAAAGCAGTTACCATGACAGTGCCCCCCTCCCAAACTCTGCAATTTTTTTCTTCTCCCTTCCCATTAAGTACCAAGGTATTCCGGGGACAGGCAATCATAGATCTCAGGACAGGAAGTCCTCTGTTCCAGGGATGGGGGCAGGGAAGAGGGGAGTGGAGATGTGTATATTTACAATTGAACTAATCTTCATCAGTATAAATATCTAGGTACTTCCTTCTGGGTTAAAATATGTGTCTTTGCTGTATATCAATGTATTTATCAGCATGTATCTTGCAAATGGTGGGACCCCTGTTTGCCCCTGTACTGGGAGAGTCACTCCCTGTCCACCCCTCCCTCACCGTACCCCTCTTCCCCATAGTGCTGAGTCATGGCTCCAGCTGGGTTTCTGTCTCCTATACTCCATTTTCATTCTTTCTTCAGTCCATTCCTCATCCCTGCTGGGCTCTCTCTAGTGCTCTGGGCCCTCTTCATCACCTCCCTCCTGAGCCTCACTTCATCGAGGTTTACTTCTGGGCAGTAGAAAGGAGGCACTTCTCTCTGTTTCTAAGTTTACTTGCTTCTCACTTTGCCTTCTCAGAAAACAGCTTGGAGCCATTCTTACAACCTCCTCTCTTTTGGAAAGCGGGAGTCTGATCAAGTTTGACCCAGGTGGCTAATTCTTCCCTGTGTTCATGCTGATCCTCCTCCAGTCCTTTACCCCTAATCGGATTATGGCAGTCTCCTGCCTTGGGGCAGGGCAAGGAAAGTGAGATTGGACTCCACACACTGAGACTTTTTTCTCATTCTAGGTCCACAGGTACCAGACCACAGGTTCCTGGAGGTGTGTGTGTGTGTGTGTGTGTGTGTGTAGTAGAGGTGTGCTCTGTCTATGGGTCTATGGGTTCAGAAGCAGCATCTACAGCCCCCAACCCTAAAGGCAGGATGATTGGAGGTATCTTTAGACTCTGATTTCTTTCCCACTGGCTTTAGGCTCTTCTAATGGCAGTTCACGCCAATCAAGCAGTCTTGTTATGTAGTCCTAAATAAGGCAGATCAGGATTGTTTTTCCAGCTAGAGATGGGAGAGAGAAGAGGTGGCCCCGCCCGCCCGCGCAGTCTGGTTACTATGGCGACAGCCGCCGGGTGACCCTTGTGCTCCTCCCTCCCTCGGTCCAAACCTAGAGAGATGACGGCACCGCGCTGACTGCGCCAAATTCCAGCCAATGGGCGGCTGCTCCCGCCTTCCCTTCCGCCAGTCCCCCCCCTCCCCCAGCCGGGAACTTGATTCACAAATCTGGACTGGGGATTTCCGGGTCCAGGCAGGGTGCAAGGGCCGGGGGCCAGAGCGAGGGCAGAGTCCGGTCTGACTCCTACGAGGGTGAATGGAAGCCGGGATTCCTGGGTTCTCGGGCCAGACTCCTGTAGTTCGCCACCCGAATAGGTCACACCCCACTTCCAAATTATCCGGAGGACTTAGCTGAGACCCAGTCCACAACTCCTCTGGCCCTTACATGCCCCCACCCAGCTCACGTGCCCGAGTGTGCGGGTCAGCACCACGGACAGCGGACCTTGTCTTTGCTGGTCTCGCCCAGTGTCCGGAGTTCAGATGTCTCGAGCTGACTAGGGTCAGAGACTCCAGAGCTCTACTCTTAAACAGGCTTCCTTGGGCCATGAAAATGGTGAATGGAGCGCTTAGCCATGTGTCTAAGAAGGCAAGGGATACCAAACAGGGATCTCAGGATAAATAGGTTTTCTCATCTTTCAATCCCAAAGAATGACTCCCATCTCCCAGGCTGCCTGGGACTGAAGGACCAGGTCTGGATCTCAAGCAGGAATGGCCCTCCCAAGGCTGCTCTGGGTAGGCATGTGACAGAAGCAGCCCTGAGGCCGTCCAGTGGGTGAGGGGAAGGGGGTGGGTCTGAGTGTAGCAGTCAAGCCCCACCTAAGAGTGGTGAACGCAGACTTAGCTAAGTCTAACTGCACTGTTGATGGGATACATGTAGGGAGAGATGGGGGAAAGGAAAAGCAGCCATAATAACTAGCTAGCTCTGCCTCAATTGACCACTCTGTGAAAGGGGAACAATGTCCTCATCATTTAATCCAAAAATGGACTGGCATTAAGGGAGCTAAGTCCATTAAGGGAGCAAGATGGAGGTGGTGGGGAGGGTGTGGTAAACGGGATGTAAAGAGTCACATTTCTCAGGGACTTGACCTTCCCCGCTAGGCCCATGGGGGCCCTCCTGCCCTGCCTGTGACCGTTCCATCCCAACTCCTGCCCCCTCCATCCCGGGGCCCAAAGAAAAGCTGGAGCAAAACCATCTACAGGCGCTTCCAGCGCTTTATAGTCATCTCCCGGACAGACGGACAGACAGACAGTGCGACCCGCGCCGTCGGCCCTCATCATTGGCACCTTGGATACGGCATCAGGCCCAACCCAGTCCCTGGTACCCTCCCAGGAGGATTCACATCCGGCCTCAGATCAGCACCTCAGACAGCTCCTGGTCCAACCCTCCCTTCCCCCCAACCCTCCAGAAAGAACCGAATAAATTAAAAGGGGAGGAAAACAAAAACACCAAAGGATAAGAAACAGGGTGCCCCTCCCCCTGAATAAAGAATAGTTTCTGTCTCTTCCCTTTCGCGGAGGCGCCGCTGCCGCCGGGGTGAACTCCTAGGTTGAGTTTGCTCCCGAAGGTCAGCCTCCCGAAGTCAGCATCCCTGGCCCCCAAACTCCCGGCATGCAACACGTTGGAAAGGTAGAGAGAGGGGGTGGGGGTGGGGCGAAGGACCATCCTGGCGGTTGTCTGAGCCCACGGAGCTGCAGTTTCTCACTGCACCTCAGTCAATCCAAATGAAGAACTCATGTTTCTTTTTGTCTGGGGAGAAGGGTATGGGGGCTCAGTTGGGGGAATAAATGCAAGCTGACAAAGGCAGGGTAGGGGGAGGCAGACAGGAAGGAAGGCGGTGACACATGCCAAGAGGGAAGAAAAGGAGAACGAGAAGGGGAAATGGGGACAGAAAAAGAAACGGGGCAAAGGAGGATAGGTAAGGGGTTAGATGGAGACGGAAATACACACCAAAAGAACGGCAAATGGAAAGGCAGACAGATGGGAAGATGAAGACACAGGAAGGGAGGAAATGGACAAAACCGAGGAAGATGGACTTAGACACACACCGAAGGGAAGGGGGAGACCCGGGCAGAGTTGCAGAGATAGGGGCGTAGACAGAAAGGTTGAGGTAGGGGTCCCCTTTCCGCGATCATCCCCCATTCCCACCCTACGCCCTGCAAATCCAAATGGCCTTGGTTTCTGGCTTCCAGGCCTCCACCTTCCCCTACGGGCCAGGGGCGGCTCCTCCTCCGGCCAGGGCGCAGGGCAGCGGTAACAGCGGCGGCAGCTTGATAGTTCCGGGGGCTCCGAGTGTGTGTCAGGGGCTGGGGCCGGGGCGGGGCGGGGGGCAGGTTTGGCCTTCGGGTATCCCTAGCGGTCCAGGTTCATAGTCCAGTGCTTGGCTCCGGTCGCGCAGCTGTCCCTGGCGGCAGAGGAGGCGGCGGGGGCCGTGGGCGCGCCCCCACTGGGTGGACCCCCGGCGGCGGCCTCACCCTCATTCTTGAGGTCTTGAAAGACCTGCGTGAAGAAGTGGGGATCGGCGTTGAGCCGCAGCATCTGCGGGCTCAGCCGCTGGATGAGGCGCAGACAGCGTTGCCAGAAGCGCTCCTTGTCGGGCTCCACGAGGAAGGGCTTGAGCGGGTAGGAGATTTCGTTGCCCATGTAGGAGTAGGCGAGGTAGAGGCAGGTAAGGAAGGCGGCTTGCAGCTCGGCGGCCGACGCCAGCTCATCCCCGCGCAGCGACTCGCGGCACAGCAGGTACACGAACACCAGGTTGGCAGGCGTAATGAAGGCCTGATCTTGCCAGCCCTGCAGCAGCAGCGAGCGGTCCACTCCGCGGAACCAGCCCACCAGCTCGCCCGGGCTCAGCTCCTTGAGGCGGTAGCAGCGTCGGCACACGAAGTCGCCCAGGCAGCGCAGCAGCTCCCCGGTGGACGCCTGCACGATGACCCGCCGCGGCGAGCCGCCCGGCACTGGCGGCGCCGACTGCGGGGCTGGGGGCGGCGGCGGCGGCTTTCCGCCTCCCGAGCCCGGCGGCGGGGCGGCCGCGCTGCCCCCCGACGGCGGCTCGCAGGTGGCGGCGGCCGCGGGCACCGTGGGTACCGGCACAGCCAGGGGCTTGGTGGAGCCGCCGCCGTCGGGGGGATCCCGGCCCTTGCGGAGAAGGTTCTCGCGGTTGCGTTGTTGGACCAGAGGGTCGGGGCCAGTGGTTGCTGGCTTGGGCGTCACCTTCTTGCTGCCTTTCTTCTTCTTGGCTGACGCGGCAACCAGGCGCTTCCAGGTGAGCGCCGAGATGAGCACGGAGGGCCGTTTGAGCCGGCTCTCGCCTTTGCCGCCCTTGCCGACTGGCGGCGCCCCGTAGCCCCCCAGAGCCTCGTCCCCAGCGGGCGGCGCCTTCTTCTTCTCCTCGGGCAGCCCGCCGGGCCTCCGGCCCTTGGCCGAAGAGGCGGGTGAAAGAGAGAGCACCGTGCCCATCCTGCAGAGAGGGGCCGGCGCCCGGGCCCCGGCGGGAACCGCGGGCGGCGCTGCTGCGGCCGCCGCTAGTGCTGCAGCCCCCGGGGACCCGGCAGTGGGGGGCCTAGCCCCGGCCCGGGCGCGGGAACGGGCGGGGAA
>PVIW01014599.1:0-22761 GCA_004026585.1 Noctilio leporinus
CCAACACCATTTGTTGAAGAGACTGTTTTTACTCCATTGGATGTTCCTTCCCCCTTTGTCAAATATGAGTTGACCATAGAGTCCTGGGTTAATTTCTGGGCTCTCTATTCTGTTCCATTGATCTATATGTCTATTCTTATGCCAGTACCATGCTGTTTTGATGACAGTAGTCTTGTAGTATTGTTTGAAGTCCGGGATTATGATTCCTCCTACCTTGTTCTTCTTTCTCAAGATTGTGGTGGCTATTCGTGGGCGTTTTTGGCTCCATATAAATTTTTGAAATATTTTTTCTATTTCTCTGAAGTCTGTCATTGGTATTTTAATTGGGATTGTATTGAATCTGTACATTGCTTTGGGTGGTATGGACATTTTAATGATGTTAATTCCTCCTATCCATGAACATGGTATATATGCTTCCATTTTTTGTATATTCCTTGATTCCTTTCTTCATTGTTCTGTAGTTTTCTGAGTAAAGGTCTTTTACCTCCTTAGTTAAGTTATTTTTCTTGTTGCTATGGTAAATGGGATTTGTTTTTTTACTTCTATTTCTGTTGTTTCATTATTGGTATACAAAAATGCTTTTGATTTCTGGATATAGACTTTATAACCAGCTATTTTGCTAAATTTGCTCATTAGGTGGAGCAAGTTTTTGGACAGCCTATGTGGTTTTGTATGTACACTATCATATCATCTGTAAATAATGACAGTTTGACTTCCTCCTTTCCAATTTGGATACCTTTGATTTCTTTTTCTTCTCTGATGGCTATAGCTAGAACTTCCAAGACAATGTTGAGCAGAAGTAGAGAAAGTGGACAACCTTATCTTGTCCCTGATCTTAGGGGGAAAGCTTTCAGTTTTTGTCCATTAAGTATGATGTTGGCTTCAGGTTTCTCATAGATGGCCTTTATGATGTTGAGGTATGCTCCCTCTATTCCCATTTTGCTGAGGGTTTTTATCATAATGGTTGCTTCACTTTATCAAATGCTTTTTCAGCATCTATTGATATGATCATATGGTTTTTATCTTTCAATTTCTTGATGTGATGTATTACATTTATTGATTTACGAATGTTGTACCATCCTTGCATCCCTGGGATGAAACCCACTTGATCATGGTGTATGATCTTTGTAATATACTGCTGAATCCAGTTGGGGAATATTTTGTTGAGAATTTTAGCATCTATGTTCATCAGAGATATTGGCCTGTAGCTTTCTTTCTTGTTTCTTGTCCTGGTTTTGGGATTAGAATCATATTGGCCTCATAGAACGAGTTTGGGAGTCTTCCCTCTTCCTGTATTTTTTAGTATACTTTGAGAAGGATAGGAGTTAGTTCTTCTTTAAATGTTTGGTAAAATTCACCTGTGTAGCCATCTGGTCCAGGGCTTTTGTGCTTTGGGAGATTTTGGATTACTTCTTTAATTTCACTAGTTGTTATTGGCCTATTCAGGCTTTCTGCTTCTTGTATGTTCATTTTTGGTAGATTATACATTTCCAGAAATGTGTCCATTTCATCCAGGTTGTCATATTTTTTGTCATACACTTGTTTGTGGTAACTTCTTACAATCTTTTATATTTCTGAGGTATCAGTTGTGATTTCTCCTCTGTCAGTTCTGATTCTGTTTACTTGGGTCCTCTCTTCTACTTGATGAGTCTGGATAAAGGCTTCTCAATTTTGTTTATTTTTTCAAAGAACAAGCTCCTGGACCTGTTGATTCTTTGAATTATAGTTTGAATCTCTGAGTTATTTAGTTCTGCTCTGATCTTGATGATTTCCTTCCTTCTACTTCCTCTGAGCTTTGTTTCTTGTTCCTCCTCGAGTTCTTCCAGCTTCATGGTTAGGTTGTTTTTATAAACTTCTTGTGACCTTTTTAGGAAGGCTTGCGTTGCTATAAATTTCCCTCTGAGAACTGCCTTTGCTGTATCCCACAGGTTTTGGGCAGCTGTGTGTTCATTGTCATTTCTTTCCAGGAACTTTTTGATTTCATCTTTGATCTCACTGTTAACCCATTCATTGCTTAAAAGCATGTTATTCAGTCTCCATGAATTGGAGAATTTTTGGGTTTTTTCCTTGAGATTGGTTTCTACTTTCAAGCCATTGTAATATGAGAAGATGCTTTGTATGATTTCAATTTTCCTATATTTGTGGAGGCTTGTCTTGTGACATACCATGTGGTCTATCTTGGAGAATGATCCATGTACATTTGAAAATAATGTGTATTTTGCTTCTTTGGGGTAAAAGACTCTGTATCCATCAGTTAGGTCCATTTCCTCTAGAGTGTTGTTCAATGCCACAACATCTTTGGGGATTTTTTGTTTGGCAGATCTGTTCATTGTTGATAGTGGGGTATTAAAACCCCCTATTATTAGTGTGTTGCTGTCTATATCTCTCTTAAAGTCTTCCAAGATTTTCCTTATATATTTCGGAGCTCCTATGTTGGGTGCATGTATGTTTATCAGTTATTTCTTCTTGATGGATTGTTCCCTTAAGTAATATGAAATGCCCATCTTTATCCCTTTTTATGGCCTTCATTGTAAAATCTACTTCGTCTGAAATCAGTATTACTACTCCAGAATTTTTGTTGTGTCCATTTCCTTGATATATATTTTTCTATCCCTTCGCTCTCAATCTGTGTTGATCTTTTGTTCTGAGGTGGGTCTCTTGAAGACAGCATATATGTGGATCATGTTTTCTTATCCGTTTGGCTACACTATGTCTTTTGATTGGTGCATTTAATCCATTGACATTTAAGGTAATTATTGATTGATACTTATTCATTGCCATTTTCTCCTTTTGTATCTGTATTCCCCTTTGGCTTTCTCTGTTTCTTCATTTTATTTATTTATTTATTTTTAAAGCAGACCCTTTAGCATTTCATGCAATGCTGGTTTCGTAGAGATGTATTCTTTTACTCTTCTTTTGTCTGGGAAACTCTTTATTTCTCCTTTTATCTTGAATGAGAGCCTTGTTGGGTATTCTTGGTTGCAGGCCTTTGTTTCCCATTGCTTGAAATACTTTTTGCCATTCCCTTCTGGCTTGAATTCTTTCTGTTGAATAATCATTTGATAGCCTTATTGCAGCATCTTTATATGTTATTTGTCATTTCTCTCTTGATGCTTTTAGGATTCTCTCTTTGTCTTTGAAATTCACCGTTTTCATAATAATGTGCCTTGGTGTTGGTCTGTTTGGGTTGATCTTCACTGGGACCCTCTGTGCTTCCTGAACTTCATTAATGTTTTCACTCATCATGTTAGGAAATTTTTCTATCATTACATTTTTGAACAGATTTTCCATTCCTTGTTTCTCTTCTCTTTCTGGTATCCCTATGATACAGATGTTGTTATGTATCATGTTGTCCTGCAGCTCTCTTAAACCCTATTCAATCTTGTTCAGACTTCTTTTATTCTCTTGTACTTCCTCTAGCCTACTCTTGATTCCTTCTACTGCATTCTTCAATTCAGAAATTGTATTCTTCATTTCCTACCGACACTTATTGATAGTTTCTCTGTTCTTTTTCATACTGTTGTAGCTCTCAATAAGTTCCTTGTATCTTCCCTGGAGTTGTTTACAGTTTTCTTTGAGCTGGCTAAGCTCATTGAGCTGCTCTATCATCATTCTATTGAATTCCATATCTAATATATTGTGTGCCTCTGTTTCATTTAGTGGTCTTTCTGGGGATTCTTCCTTTCCTTTTGGTGATGGACTGATTCTTTTTTCCCCATTTTGGGTGTCTGTGGTTTGCTTTTTATTTTTTTGTTTTTTCCTTGGATTAATCTGCTTTGCTTCCTTGCCTTGGTTGAGGACCCTTCTGTGTTAGGAGACTTGTGGAGTTCAACTTTGCAGTCTCCCAGATTTTCTCCACTTGTTGTTCTTGGTGTGGCCTTTATTTGGGCTGTCTCGTTGTATTCTGGACCTGTGGGCTTCTAGCAGGAAAAAAGACCGAAGAAAAATAAAAGAAAGAAAAAAGAAAAAAAAAGGATAAAAATAATAAGAAGAAAGGATTTAGATGGCTGTTCACCCTTAATAATCCATGATTGGTGTGGGTGGAGCCAGGACCTGAGAGCTTTTAGCAGAAAAAAATATATGTGTGTGTGTGTGTGTATATATACATCATAAGCAAAAATGGTTTAGTTGGATGTTCACCATTAATGATCCCTGATTGGTACAGGAGGAGCCAGGCCCTGTGTTCTTACAGCAGAGAGAAAAAAAAAATTTTTTTAATTAAATAAAGAAAAAAGAAAAAAGAAAGGAAAAAATAACAAGAAAAACAAAAAACAGTATCAATAAAGAAAGGGTTTAGGTGGCTGTTCACCCTTTATGATCTCTGATTGGTCCAGGTGGAGCCAGGACCTGTGGGCTTTAACAGGAAGAAAAGAAAAAACAAAAAAAGAAGGAAAAAAAAAAAAGGAAGAAAGAAAAGAATAAAGAAAGGGTTTAGGTGGCTGGGGAGGGGACGAATACTTAGATTGAGGACTGGGAATGCATTGTAGCCTCGGAGTGAGTAGACTTTAAATCAAGAGTAGGGGGAGGGTCTTGGGTATTTAGGTGGAATGACATGGGGGGGATTAAAAATATGTGAGAAGTAACTTTTGAATAGGATATATTGGGGATTAATAGTTCATGTAGCTCTTGGTATAACTCAGGTGCTTGAGATTAGCAGCTATCCAGTTCCTGAGTCTGCCTCTTTTTCTTGGTCAGGTCTCTGCAGTCTACCGTCTAGCTGGTCTTGGAGTGGCACGGCCTCTGATTGTCACAATCAGGGCTGATTCTGAATGTCAGCCCCCAGGTAGGCTGGGCCTTCAGTAGCCTAGCTGGGTTTTAGGGCTGCCGGTGTTCTGGGGCCCGCAGGGTGCTCCCTTCAACTCCTAGAGGAGGTTCCTGCCTGTGATGGGCCCCTGGCACCCCTGCAGGGCAGCCTGCAAACTCCCTGGTTCCTGTGATGACTGCCCCTGCCCCCATAGGCCAACAGTGCCTGGGGTCGGCCAACACTGTCCACCTCCCCCAGGGGAGAGCCATTCCTCCAACCCTACCAGCTCTCCAAGGTGTCCTTTATGCTTCCTCTGTGATGTGCCCCACCCAGTGCGTCTGCGGCCTTCGTTGCCTGCAATGCGCGGGTCAGTTGCCTGACCTACAAGGTCCCTGCTAGCAGTTTGGAGTTTCTGTGGGAGCCTGAGGGCCTGTGTGGGTGCAAAGGGCTGGGCCTCCCCGCTTGCAGGGTCTTCAAGCTGCTATTTCCGCGGTGGCCCAGCAGAAACATTTTCGGCCCTCTCACCACCCCAGCCAGTGCACTTCCCTGCTCCCCTGTTCCTTCTCCCCGCAGGACTCTTCTCCTCTGCCTCTGACTCAGTGAGGAGCTTCCTTTCCCTGTTGCCGGAGCGAGGCTCTCACACAGTCCCTCCCCTGCAGGTGTTCAATTCCTCGTTCCCTCTGGCGTTTGCCCTCGCTACCCACACTTCACTGTTCAGATTTCTAGTCTCCAGGGAGCCTGAAGCTGGCCTCAGTTAAACACGCCCCTCTGGGTAGAGCAGCCACGGCCCAGAGCCAACCTTGGTCCGCTGGACAGTTTGGAACTGTCTCACTTGCTTGCCTGTAGGTCTCTGCTGCCTCTGGGCTGTGCTCCCTTGAGTCCAGATGCTGACCGCTCCAATTCTTGGGACCTGAAGATGTCTCGGGCTCCCTATCCTGTCCTCCAGCTGCTCTGGTATTCAAGAACACACTGTTCTCTACTCTGTCACCATCTCTGATCCAAGAATACAATTTCTGAATTGAAGAATACAGTAGAAGGAATCGAGAGCAGGCTAGAGGAAGTAGAGAATTGGATCAGCAAGCTTGAGGATAACACAGAAAAATGTTCCAAAACACTGCAACAGAATGAAAAAAGGCTAAACAAGAATGAAGAGTTTTAAGAGAGCTGCAGCACAACATGAAATACAATAACATCTGTATTACAGGGATACCAGAAGGAAAAGAGAACCAAGGAATGGAAAACCTGTTGAAAAAAGTAATGATGGAAAATTTCCCTGATATGATGAGTGAAAACATTATTCAAGCTCAGGAAGCACAGAAGGTCCCAATGAAAATGAACCCAAACAGATCCACTCCAAGACACATTATAATTAAAATGACAAAGTTCAAAGACAAAGAGAAAAACAGCAAATAACATATAAGGGGGCTCCATAAGGTTATCTAATGATTACTCAACAGAAACAATACAAGCCAGAAGGCAATGGCAAAAAATATTCCAAGTAACAGTCAACAATGGCCTGCAATCAGGAATAATCTACCGAGCAAGGCTCTCATTCAAAATGGAAAAAGAAATAAGGAGTTTCCCAGCCAAAAGAAGACTAAAATAATACATCTCTACCAAACCTGAATTGTAAGAAATGGTAACAGGTCTGCTAAAAAAAAAGAAGAAGAAACAGAGACAGAGAGGAAGACATGTCCAAAGTGGGAAAATGGCAAGAAACAAGCATCAATAAATAATAACCTTAAATGTATATGGATTAAATGCATCAATCAAAAGACATAGAGTACCTGAATGGATCAGAAAACATTACCCACAAATATGCTGTCTTTAAGAGCCCCACCTCAGAATAAAAGATAGACACAGATTAAAAGTGAAGGGATGGAAAAATATATATCAAGCAAATGGATGTGAAAAAAGGCTGGAGCACCAATACTGATTTCAAACAAAATACATTTTATGATGAAGGCCATAAAAAGAGACAAAGAGGGACATTTCATAATACTTAAGGGAACAATCCATCACGAAGATATAACTCTGGCAAACATATATGCAATCAACATAGAAGTTGCAAAATATATAAGGAAAATCTTGGATTAATTCTAGAACTAACAGGACGGGATTTTAATACACAACTATCAACAATTGACAGATCTTCCAAACAAAAATTTAACAAGAATGTTGTGGCACTGAACAACACTCTAAAGGAAATGGACCTAACTGATATATACAAAGTCTTTTACCCCAAAGAAGCAAAATACACATTATTTTCAAATGCACATGGAACATTCTCTAAGACTACATGGTAGGTCATAAGACAAGACTCCACAAATACAGGAAAACTGAAATCATATCAAGCATCTTCTCAAATCACAATGGCTTGAAACTAGAAACCAATCTCAAGGGAAAAAACGAAAAATACTGTAACTCATGGAGACTAAATAACATGCTTTTAAGTACTGAATGGGTTAACAATGAGATCAAAAATGAAAAAAAAAGTTCCTGGAAACAAATGACAATGAATACACAACCATCCAAAACCTATGGGATACAGCAAAGGCAGACCTCAGAGGGAAATTCATAGCAATACAGGCCTACCTAAAAAGGTCACAAGAAGCTTATACAAACAATCCAACCATAAAGCTGCAAGAACTAGAGGAGCAAAAACAAACAGAGCCCAGAGCAAGTAGAAGAAATGAAATCATCAACATCAGAGCAGAATTAAATAACTTAGAGACTAAAACTACAATTCCAAGAATCAACCAGTGCAGGAATTGGTACTTTGAAAAAATAAACAAAATTGACAAGCCTTTAACCAGTCTCATCAAGAAAATGAGAGGATCCAAATAAACAGAATCTGAAATGATACAGGAGATACCACAACTGATACTTCTGAAATACAAAGGATTGTAAGAAATTACTACAAACAACTCTATGACAAGAAATGTGACAACCTGGGTGAAATGGACACATTTCTGGAAATATATAATCTACCAAAACTGAATCCAGAAGAAGCAGAAAGCCTGAGCAAACCCATAACAGCTAGTGAAATTGTCGAAGTAATCAAAAATCTCTCAAAGCACAAGAGCCCCAGACCAGATGGCTACACAGCTGAATTCTACAAAACATTTAGAGAAGAAATAACTCCTAACCTCCTCAACCTATTCCAAAATATCCAACAAGAGTGATGACTCCCCAACACTTCCTATGAAGCCAATATTATTCAAATCCCAAAACCAGGTCAAGACACAACTAAGAAAGAAAACTATAGGCCAGTATATTTGATGAACATAGATGCTCTGATGAACATAAGATTCTCAACAAAATTATTGTGAACCGAATCCAGAAATACAGTAAAAAGATCACACACCACGATCAAGTGGGTTTCATCCCAAGGATGCAAGGATGGTACAAAATTTGCTAGTCAACAAAATAAAACAAAAGCCATATGATCATATCAATAGATGCTGAAAAAGCATTTGATAAAGTACAGAGGCCATTTATGGTAAAAACACTCAGCAAAATGGGAAGAGAGGAAGCATACCTCAACACAATAAAGGCCATATATGAGAAACCTGAAGCCAACATCATACTTAACGGAGAAAAACTAAAAGCTTTCTCCCTAAGATCATGAATGACACAAGGCTGTCCACTTTTCCTACTTCTGTACAACATTCTTTTGGAAGTTCTAGCCATAGCAAGCAGACAAAAAAAAAAAAAAAAAGGAATCAAAGGTATCCAAATTGGAAAGGAGGAAGTCAAATTGTCATTATTTGCAGATGATATGATAGTGTACATACAAAACCCCATAGGCTCCACCAAAAACTTACTCGACCTAATAAACAAATTTAGCAAAATAGCTGGATAGAAAGTCAATATCCAGAAATCAAAAACATTTTTATATACCAATAATGAATCATCAGAGATAGAAGCTAGAAAACAAATCCCATTTACCATAGCAACAAGAAATATAAAGTCCTTAGGAATAAACTTAACCAAGGAGGTAAAAGATCTGTACTCAGAGAACTACAGAACATTGAAGAAAGAAATGAAGGAAGATACAAATAAATGGAAGCATATACCATATTCATGGATGGGAAGAATTAACATCATTACAATGTCCATACTACCCAAAGCAATCTATAGATTCAATGCAATCTCAATTAAAATGCCAATGATACATTTCACACAAATAGAAAAAAATACTTCAAAAATTTATATGGAGCCAAAAATGCCCATGAATAGCCACAGCAATCTTGAGAAAGAAAAGCAAGGTAGGAAGAATCACAATACCTGACATCCAACTATAGTACAAGGCTACTGTAATCAAAACGCTATGGTACTGGCGTAAGAATAGACATATAGATCAATGGAACAGAATAGAGAGCCCAGAAATAAAGAACCTAGGGCTCTATGGTCAATTAAAATTCAACAAAGGGGAAAGGAAGATAAAATGGAATAAAAACAGTCTCTTCAACAAGTGGTGTAAGGAGAACTGGAGAGCAACATGCAAAAAGATAAAACTAGAACACCAACATACACCATACACCCGAATAAACTCAAGATGGGTAAAGAACTTAAACATAAGCAGTTCCACCATAAAGGTCCTGGAGAAAAATAGAGGCAGTAAACTTTTGGATATCCTATGCAAAAATATGTTTACTGATACTTCACCAAGGGCAAAGGAAATAAAACAACAAATATACAAATGGTACTATATCAAATTGAAAAGTTTCTGTTCAGCTAAAGAAAATATCAGCAAAATTCAAAGGGAACCAACTGTATGGGAAAACATAATTGCCAATGAAACCTCAGACAACGGTCTGATCTCCAAAATATATAAAGAACTAATGCGACTCAACAGCAGGGAGACAGACAGCCCAATCAAAAAATGGGCAAAGGACCTGAACAGACAACTCTCTGAGGAAGGCATTCAAAGGGCCCAGAGGCATATGAAAAAATGCTCAACATCACTAGCTATCAGAGAAATGCAAATTGAAACCACAATAAGATACCACTTCACACCTATCAGAATGACAATCATCAGCAAATCTACAAACAACAAGTGTTGGTGAGGATGTGGGTCAAAGGGAACCCTGGTGCCCTGCTGGTGGAAATGTAGGCTGGTGCATCCACTATGGAAAACAATATGGGGTTTCCTTAAAAAACTAAAAATGACACTGCCTTTTCATCCAGCATTTCTACTACTAGGAATATACCCAAAGAAAACTGAAACACCAATTCATAAGAACCTATGTACCCCTATGTTCATAGCAGTGATCTTTATAATAGCAAAGTGCTAGAAACAGCCTAAGCGCCCATCACTGTACAAAAAGTCTTTGGTACATTTACACAATGGAATACTACACAGCAGAAATGAAGAAGGACCTTCTAATGTTTGCAACAACATGGATGGAACTAGAAAGCATTATGCTTAGTGAAATAAGCCAGTGAGTGAAAGACAAATACCATATGATCTCACCCATTTTGGGACAATAATGAACAAAACAAACAAATAAGCAAAAGAGAACCAGATACATGAATACAATGAATAGATCTCCAGTGGGCAGAGGGGAGGGAGAAGGGAGAGGAGGAGGCAAAGATCGGGAGCAGTTTAATTAAGGAACTAATATGGAAGAACCATGGACATGGACAGTAAGTGGGAATGACTTTGGGGGTATGGGTGGGTGGAGGAGGAAACAGAGGGAAAGAAAAAAATGGATGGATGTAGAAAACAAAAATAAAATTAAATAAAAAATAGAATAAAGATTTGAAAAACAATAGAATTCTCTAGGAACTTTGTAGGAACTACAGCAGCATGAAATGGGACACAGAAACCTTGAATAAGAACCAGTTATAAATGAAGAATGCGATATACACTAGAAGGTATTAAAAGCAGTCTAGATGAAGAAGAGGATCAAATCAGCAAGTTGAAAGACAATGTAGAAGAAAAACAAACACCCAGTCAGAGTAACAAAATGAAAAAAGACTCAAAAACGAGAATAGTTTAAGGGTAAAGATAACAATATTCGCATCATAGGGATACCAGAACAAGAAGAGGAGGAGCAAGGGATAGAAAAGCTGTTGGAAAAAATAATACAGAAAATTTTCTTAACTTAAAAAGAAAATGTCATGCCAATTGAGGGAGCAGAGTCCCAAGCAAGATGAACCCAATGAGACCCACTTCAAGACACATCACGATTAAAATGGCAAAACTGAAAGACAAAGAGAAAAGCTTAAAGGCATCATGGGAGAAACAAATAGTAATAAACAAGGGAGCACACATAGGCTTTCAGCTAATTTCTTAACAGAAACACTACCAGCTAGAAGGGACTGGCACGAACATTCCAAGTAATGAAAAGCAAAGAACTGCAACCAAGATTGCTCTATCCAGCAAGGCTCTCATTTAAAATGGAATGCAAGAGATTCAAGATAGCAGAGGAGTAAGTGGAGCTACACCAATCTCCACCCAAGACCAAACTGGAATTATAATTTAATTGAAGAGAAATCATCCAGAATAATTTAAGAAGAGACAAACAAGAGGAGTCACCTAAAATGGGGAGACAAAGAAACAATGCCATATCAAAAGGAAAAGAGGAATACCCAGAAAGAGTGCTAAATGAAGTAAAGGCAAGCAAACTATCACACATGGAATTAAAAATGACAATTATAGAGAAGCTGAATGAGCTAAGAGATATCAAAGAAATCTACAAACAACTTCAGGGAAACTACAAAGAATTCCAGGGAAGCTATAAGGAACCAACTGAGAACTACACCAGATTTTAAATGGACACGAAAACTATCAGTAATAGCCAGGAGGAAATGAAGAATTCAATTTCCAAACTGAAGAACACAGTAAAAGGAATCAAAAGCAGACTACAAGGAGCAGAGGATAACATCAGTGAGCTGGAGGTCAATGTAGAGAAAAATTCCCAGACAGTGCAACAAAATGAAAATAGATGAAAAAGAATGAAGAGGTTTTAAGAGAGCTGCAGGACAATATGAAATGTAATAATATTCATATCATAGGGATACCAGAAGGAGAAGAGAAGCAAGGGATAGAAAATCTCTTTCAAAAAGTAATGACAGAAAACTTTCCTAACTGCAGGAAAGTCACACAAGTTCAGGAAGGACAGAGGGTTCCAATGAAGATGAACCCCAACAGGCCTATTCCAAGACACATCATAATTTAAATGGCAAATGTCAAAGACAAAGAAAGAATCTTAAAAGCAGCAAGAGAGAAATACCTAATAACATACAAGGGTACACCAATAAGGTTATCAGCTAATTTCTCACCAGAAACACTACAAGCCAGAAGAGAATGGCAAAAAAAATGTTCCAAGCAATGATAAACAATCTACAACCAAGACCACTCTACTCAGCAAGGCTCTCATTCAAAATAAAAGATTAAATAAGGAGTTTCCCACACAAAAGAAGGCTAAAAGAATACATTTCTACTAAACCAGCATTTCAAGAGATGCTAAAGGGGTCTGCTTTAAGAACATGAAGAAAGAGGGAGGCAGCAACACAGGTACAAAGAAAAAAATGACAATGAATGAGTAACTATCAATAATAATCTTAAATGAAATAGTTTTAAATGCACCAAAGGACATAAGGTAACTGAATGTTTAAGAACCAACTTTAACATCTGGATGTTTTAAAAATAATCTTCTTTAAGTAGATCTTACTAAATAATGTTTAGTTTTCTATTTTTGTTGTATCTGCATCACTGCAAGTTAAGTTTTCTTGGATCAGAATTATTTCCTAAGTTGGGAAAATCGAGTTACTTGCAGCTCTTGGAAAAATTGAATGCAGTTAAGGGAAAAAAAGTAAGAAAAGTTGGTTGTATAATACATAGAATACATGCTAGCTTTCTTATTCACTGTTGCAAAATGTGTGCTTGTTTATGGGTGTATAATACATTGAGATTATTAGCAAGTTATGTTTTAAATATCAATCAACTGCTGGTTTGTACATTAAGGAATTAGTTAATCTTTAGGTTAGGAAAGACGCTGAGCGTAAAAACTAATTTGGGGTGGAAGTTAACAACTACTAAACTATATGACTCATGTACATAGGCAATATATATTGTTATATTAGCATTTAAATTAGATGAGATTTCATTCAAATAGGTAGCGAAAACAGACATTTCTAGCAATGAAGGCCCCCTTCATCCCCAAACTGGGGATGTTGGAAAAATGTATTAATGCTACAGTAAATTCCATTATTCAAATGTGAATGTATCAAATCTCTACCTCAACAGACTCTTAAACAGCTCAGTGATTAGGACCACATAGGAAGTCAACCCCAAGTTCAAATAAGTAGCTAGAATACTATTCTACAAAATTATTTAAATCCTAGCGGGTATTTTTGTTTTTTGGATTTTATTTTTTACTCAAATTAGTAGATATCATGATTTGTACTCTGTGGGGACCAGATGAGCACTGTCGGTGCCATTATTTCCAAAGGATCCAACTGATGAAAAATGTGTGAAGGAGAAACAGTGAGTATTGAGGAAAATGGAACCTCTGCATGGCAAAAAAAACATCCCAGAAAATCACTCTACTATCTAAGATGAAAAATTCCAAAAAGAATAAGTTGTAGTTCCAATAGCTGCAAATAAATAAATTTGAGTTGTATTAGTTGAGGGGGTGGGATCTAACTCAGAAACTAAAATCATGTTTTACTATTTTGGCACTGTGTCTAAGACAGCTTTCACAAAAGTGAGTTCTGCAATGGACCATTTTTGCAATATATTTCACAAAATACCACTCCAAAGTAAAATAAGTTTTAAAGGAAAAAAATGCTTTATTTACTATATCTTTTAATTAATATATTGTGGTTGCACTACATTTATCCCATTTTTCCCACATTGCCCTCCCCTGCCCCACCCTCCTCATTCCCCTTCCCATAGTCAATCCCCACATGTTGTCCATGTGAAAGATGTCATTGGCATTGTGTTGCATCTATAAGTTGCTTTGGGTAGTATGGACATTTTAATGATGTTAATAATTCTCCTATCACAGGAGTAGAAATACTTTTTTTAGTGTAATATTTGTAAAAATATGTATGTGTGTAAATGTATTGTGCATGTATTTGGTAATATTGCAGTTAATATTACATAAGAAAGTAATTTTTAAACAAATGAATTAACATAAGCAATATGAAATAATGGAAACTTTGTATTTATATGATTTGAGAGACTGACAGAAGGCAGTATGTTAAATGGTGAGTTTTCCGGATGTGATAAAAAAGAAAAGAAGTACACATTGGAAGTTACAGAATACACAGGGGCATATTAAGAATAATAAAAGAAATGGGAAACCAATGAACTTACATGCATGACACGTGGTCACAGACTAACAGGAGCATTGCCAGGGGGCAATGGGGGCTACCAAGTGAAGGGAGGTAAAGGGAAAAATTGGGACAACTGCAATAGCAAAATCAATTAAAAATATTTTTCTTTTTTTTTTTTTCTTTTAGAGAGGTAGGGAAAGGGAGAGAGGCAGAGAAAAAGACAGACATCAAAGTATGGTTGCCTCTCACCTGCCTCCAGCCACAGACCTGGCTGGAGACCTGCCTTGCAACCTGGTTATGTGCCCTGGCTAGGAATCAAACCAGTGACCTTTGGGTTCGCAGGCCAGTGCCTTATTCACTGTGCCACTAGCCAGGGCAATAAAATATATTTTTAAAAAAAACAAAGAAACGACAGAAAAATTTCCTAACTTTAGGAGAGAAAAAGTCATGCAAGTTCACAAAGGAGAGAGGGTCCCAAAAAAGATGAACCTAAACAGGCCCACTCTAAATCACACCATATTTAAAATGACAAATTTCAAAGACAAAGAGAAAATCCTAAAAGAAGCAAGAGAGAAACAGTTAATTAACATACAAGGGTGCTCCAATAAGGTGATTAGTTGATTTCTCAGCAGAAACACTACAAGTCAGAAGGGAATGGTAAAAAATATTTCAAGCAATGAAAAACTAAGGCCCACAACCAAGACTACCCTATCCAGCAAGGTTCTCATTCAAAATGAAAGGTGAAATAAGGAGTTTTTCAGAAAAAAAAGGCTAAAAGTATACATCACCACCAAACCAGCATTGCAAGAAATGCCAAGAGACTGATTTAAGAAGATGAAGAAACAGGGAAGAACTAACTCCTATCCTTCTCAATATATTCCAAAAAATCCAAGAAGAGAGCAGACCTAATAAGTGAATTTGGCAAAATAGCTGGATACAAAGTCAAAAACCAGAAATTAAAGGCATTTTTGAACACCAACAATGAAACTTCAGAGGTAGAATCTAGAAAACAAATCCCATTTACTACTGTAACAAGAAAAATAAAATACCTAGGAATAAACTTAACCAAGGAGATAAAAGACCCATTCTTGGCAAGATATTAAGGAAGACACAAATAAATGGACCTATATACCATATTCATGGATGGGAAGAATTAACATAATTAAAATGTCTATACTACCCAAAGCAACTTATAGATGCAACAAAATTCCTATTAAAACGCCAATGACATCTTTCACAGATCTAAAACAAATACTTCAAAAATTTATATGGAGCCAAAAATTAACCCTAATGGCCAAACCAATCATGAGAAAGAACAAAATAGAAGAAACCAGAAACTGGATATCAAACTATATTACAAAGCCATTTTAATCAAAACAGTCTGGTACTGGCATGAAAATCAACATACAGATCAATGGAAAAGAATAGAGAGCCAAGAAATAAACCCAGGTCTCTATGTCAACTAATTTTCCACAAAGGGAGAAGGAGCATAGAATGGTATGAAAATAGCCTCTTCAACAAGTATATATAAGTAGGGATAACATAAAAATCCTAGTGGAAAACACAGGAAGTAAAATTTCAGGTACCTCACACACAATGTGTTTGCTAATTTATCTCCTATGACAAGGGAAATAAAGGGAAAATAAATCAGAGTACATCAAATTAAAAACCTTCTACATGGTTAAAGAAACTATCATCAAAATGAAAAGGGATCAGACTGTATTGGAGAATATAATTTACAATAATACATAAGACAAGGGTTTAATTTTCAAAATACATAAAGGACTCATACATCAACACTAGGAAGACAAAAAATCCAATTAAAAAATGGGCAAAGACCCTGGCTGGTAGCACAGTGGATAAGGCGCCGGCCTGTGAACCCAAAGGTCACAGGTTCGATTCCCCAGCCAGGACACAAAACCAGGTTGCAAACCAGGTCTCCAATCAGGTCTGTGGCTGAAGGCATGTGAAACGCAACCATACATTGATGTCTCTCTCCCTCTCTGCCTCTCTCCCTTCCCCTCTTTCTAAAAATAATGAAATAAAATCTTTAAAAAAAAAGAAAAAGGGCAAAGGATCCAAACAGACACTTCTTTAAGAAGGACATACAGATAGCACTTAGACATATGAAAAGATTCTCAATGTCACTAGGCATCAGAGAGATGCAAATTAAAACCATAATGAGGTAACACTTCACACTGGCTAAAATGGATATCATTAATAAATCAACAAACATGTGCTGGAGAGGATGTGGAGCAAAGGGAACCCTAGTATACTGTTATTGGGAATGGAGGCTGGTATAGTGATGGTAGAAAATAGTAGGGAGTCTTCTCAAAAAAATTTAAAATGGCACTGCCTTTTGACCCAGTGAGAGCTCTGAAACACCAATTCAGAAGAGTATAAGCACTCCTGTGTTCATACCAGCATTCTGCAAACAGCCCAAGTGGCCATCCATAGATGAGTGGATCAAAAAACTGTGGTACATTTACACAATAAATTACTATACTGCAGAACAAAAAAGGCAGGAATTCCTGCCTTTGCAACAGCATGGATAGAATTGAACACTATTATGCTAAGTGAAATGTCAGCTGGTGAAAAATCAATAGAATATGTTCTCACTTATAAGGGAAAGCTAATGAACAAAATAAACCAATGAGCAAAATAGAACCAGAGTCATGGAATCATGGAATAGACTGGCAGCTGTAAAAGGGGAAAGGGGAGGTAGGACTGATTGAAAGAAAGTGAAGAAATTAGTCAAACATACGTGAAGAACCCATGGACATGGGCAATGGTATGGGGAAAGAAAGGAAGGAAGGAAGAAAAGTAAAGAAAGGAAGGAAGGAAGGAAGGAAGGAAGGAAGGAAGGAAGGAAGGAAAAAGAAAGAAAGGGAAAGAGAAAGAAAGAAAGGGAAAGAGAAAGAAAGAGAAAGAAAGAAAGAAAGAAAGAAAGAAAGAAAGAAAGAAAGAAAGAAAGAAAGAAAGAGAAAGAGAGAAAGAGAGAAAAGAAAGAGAGAAAGAGAAAGAAAAAAGGACCTGGTATAAAGGAACCATGGACATGAACAACAGGTGGGATTGACTTTGGGGGGAATGGGTGGGTGGGGAGGGGGACAGAGGGGAGCAAAAAGGGGATGGATATAATACAACAACAATAAAATTAAAAAAAAAAAGAAAAGAAAAAAGGACGGAAGGAAGGAAAGAAAGAAAAAGAAAGAAAGAAAAACACAATTTAAAAAATGGGCAAAGGACCTGAACAAATACTTCTCTAAAGAGGACATAAAGATAGAATATAAATATATAAAAAGACACTCAATGTCACTCTAATCATCAGAGAAATGCAAATTAAAACCATAATGAGATTATAAACTCCTGTCAGAATGGCTGCCATGAATTAATAAAGAAACAACAAGTATTGGGAAAAATATGGAGAAATGAGAACCCTTGTGAATTGATGAGAATGTACGTATATTGGTTCAGCCACTATGGAAAACAGTATGGGGAGGATCCTCAAACAATTAAAAATGAAATTGCTTCATGTTCCAGCAATTTCACTTCTGGGTCCATATCTGAAGAAACTCAAAACACAAATTCCAAAGAACATACACATCTCTATGTTCATTGCAGCATCACTTACAATAGCCAAGATCAGGAAGCAACTGCCCTGGCTGGTATGGCTCAGTGGAATGAGCACTGGCCTGTGAACTGAAAGGTCACCTGTTTGATTCCCAGTCAAGGCATATGCTTGGGTTTTAGGCCAGGGTCCCAGTTGGGGTACACAATAGGCAATTATATATCGATGTTTCTCACCCTCTCTTTCTCCCTCCCCTACTCTCTCTCTAAAAATAAATAAATAAAATCTTTTAAAAAGTCTTTAAAAGAAAATGATATGGGAGCAACTCAAGTGTGTGTCAACACACAAATGGATAAAAAAATTTCTAGTTCAGATATACAGATAGGCAATGGATTACTACTTGACCTTAAGAATGAGATCTTACCATTTGTCACAACACAGACAGAGCTAGAGGGTAAGATGTTAAGTGAAATAAATCCATAAGAGAAAGACAAATACCATATGATTTCAGTCATTTGTGGAATCTAAACAACAATATAAGCAAATAAACAAATCAGACACGTACTTATAGATGGCAGAGAACAGACTAATTTTGCTAGAGGAGAAGGGTGGTGGAGTAACTGGGTGAAAAACGTCAAGTACAAACTGGTAGCTACAAAATAGTCATGGGGGTATAAAGTACAGCATAGGGAACATAATGAATAACATAATAATAATTATGTATGGTGCTAGGTGGGTATTGGAAATATCAGGGAGGAACACTTCATAAAGTATATGATTAACTACTATGCTATATACCTGACAACTAATACAAAATACTACTGAATGCAAACTGTAATTGAAAAATAAAAGTATATTTAATGCACGAAAGACTCCCACCCCAACCCCAAAAAAGAAAGCATTAAAATTGCAACAGTCAAATACACAAAATATATGGGCATAAATCAAAGACACAAAAGCACATTGTTTAATATACATGAGGGAAAATGTTCAATCTCACCAGGAATTAAAGAATCACATATTATCAGGGGAAGATGGCGACAGAGTAGAGAGCAGTGCTGATGGTGTTCTCGAGAACCAAAGCAGCTAGAGGACAAGATAAGGACCACGAGACGTCTTCAGGATCCTAGGAATTGGAATGGGCAGCATCTGGACACAGAGGAGCACAGCCCAGAGGCAGAGGAGGCCAGCATGACAGTAGGTGAGGCGTTCCTGACCTACCGGGCGGAGGGCCGAGGTCGGCCCTGGACAGTGGCAGCTCTGCCCAGGGGGGCAAGTATGACTGAGGCCAGTTTCTGACTCCCTGGCGACTGGAAGTCTCAACAGTGAAGTGCGGGCAGCGAGGGCAAACACCATAGGGAACGCGGACTTGAACTATTGCAGGGGAAGGACTGTGTGAGAGACTCACTCTGGCAACAGGGAGAGGAGGCTCCTCTTGGGGCTAGAGGAGGAGGAGAAGAGTCCTGCGGGAAGCCTGAGCAGGGGAGTGGGAAGTGCACCCACCAGGGAGGTGAGAGGGCCGAAAATGGTGCTGCAGGGTCACCGGGGAAACATCACCTAGAAGACCCTGTGAGGGGGGAGGCCCAGCCCTGCGCACCCACACTGGACCCCAGGCTCCAAAGAAACTCCAAACAGCGAGCCACCAATCTGGGAAAAAGTAGCTGGGGCAACTGACCTGCCAATGCAGGAGACGAAGGCCCCACCTCCCACGCCTGGGAGGGGCTCATCACAGAGGCTGCACAAAGGACATCTGGGAGAGCTGGTTGGCTTGGAGGAGTGGTGCCTGCCACAGAAGGGCGGGACAGTGTAGGCGGACCCCAGGACAGTGTTGACAGACAGGGGCTGCCTCCTCCTGGAACTGCGGGGATGGGGCCACTCTTCACTGGGACCAGCGAAGTTGCAGGCTGCCCTGCAGGGGTGCTGGGTGCTCATCACGGGCAGGAACCTCCACCAGGAGTGGGAGGGGGCAGCTTGCAGGCTCCAGAACACCGGCAGCCCTAAAACCCAGGCAGGCTGCGGAAGGCCCAGCCTACCTGGGGGCGGACACTCAGAATCAGCCCTACTGTGACAATCAGAGGCCCTGCCATGCGGCAAGACCCACTAGAACATAGACTATAGAATGTAAAGTCCTGACCAAGAAAAAGAGGCAGCATCAGGAAAGGGATTGCTGCCAATCTCAAGCACCTGAGTTATACCAAGAGCAATATGAACTATTAAGCCCCAACATATCCTTTGCAAGTTACTTCTCACATATTCTTAATCCCCACCATACCTCAATAGCCAAGACCCTCCCCCTACTCTCGAATTAAAGTCTACTGACTCTGTGACTATAATGCATTCCTAGTCCTCAATCTAAGTATTTCTCTCTTCCCCAGCCTTTCTAAACCCTTTCTTTATTCTTTTCTTCCTTCCTATTTTTTATTTTTTAATTTTTCTTTTCCTTTTCTTCCTGGTAAACCCACAGGTTCTGGCTCCACCTGGATCAATCAGAAATCATAAAAGGGGAACACACAGCTAAAACCTTTCTTTATTAATATTGACTCCTTTTTGTCTTGTGACTTTCTCCCCGCCTCCTTTTCTTCTTTCTTTCTCTCTCCTTTCTTTTCTCCCTGATAAAACCCACTGGTCCTGGCTCCACCTGGACCAAACAGAGACCATAAAGGGTGAACAAACACCTAAACATTTTCTTAATTAATATTGATTTGTCTTTCTCTTGTGACTTTCTCCCTTTTTTTCATTCTTTTTTTTTCTTCTGCTAAAAGCCCTCAGGACCAGGCTCCATCTAGACCAGTCAGGGATTATTAAGGATGAACAGCCATCTAAACCCTTTCTTCTTATTATTATCGTTTTTATTTCTTTTTATCCTTTGCATTTTTTTTTCTTTGTTTTTTTTTTCGTCTTTAGGGGGGTTTTTTGTTTTTCTTTTTTATTTTTGTTTTTCTTTCTGCTAAAAGCCCACAGGCCCAGAATACAACCAGACAGCCCAAATAAAGGACAAACCAAGAACAGCAAGTGGAGAAAATCTGGGAGATGGCAACACTGAACTTCAAAAATCTGCTATCACAGAAGGGTGCTCAACTAAGGCAAGGAAGCAAAGCAGGTTAACCCAAGGAAAGAACAAAAATAAATAAATAAATAAATAGCAAGAACAGACACCCAAAATAGGGAAAAAAAGAATCAGTCCATCACCAAAAGGAAATGAAGAATCCCCAGAAAGAACATAAAATGAAACAGAGGCACCTGGAATATCAGATAAGGAATTCAAAAGAATGATGATAGAGAAGCTCAGTGAGCTCAGCCACATCAAAAAAAACTGTAAACAATTCCAGGAAAACTACAAAAAAACTCCAGGAAATTACAAAAAACTCCAGGAAAATTACAAAAAACCCCAGGGAAATTACAAAGAACTCCAGGGGAATTACAAAGAACTCCAGGGAAATTACAAAGAACTCCAGGGAAGTTACAAGGAACTTACTGAGAACTACAACAGCATGAAAAAGGACATGGAAACTATCAATAAGGGCCAGGAGGAAATGAAGAATACAATTTCTGAATTGAAGAATACAGTAGAAGGAATCAACAGTAGGCTAGAGGAAGCAGAGGACCTGATCAGCGAGTTGGAGGATAATGTAGACAAATACTCCAAGACAGTACAAGAGAATAAAAAAAGGCTGAATAAGACTGAAGAGGGGTTAAGAGAACTGCAGGACAACATGAAATGTAACAACATCCATATCATAGGGATACCAGAAGGAGAAGAGAAACAAGGAACGGAAAACCTGTTCAAAAAAGTCATGATAGAAAATTTCCCTAACATGATGAGTGAAAACATGAATCCAGTTCAGGAAGCACAGAGGGTCCCAATGAGGATCAACCCAAAAAGACCAACACCAAGGCACATTATTATGAAAACGGTGAATTTCAAAGACAAAGAGAGAATTCTAAAAGCATCAAGAGAGAAAAGACAAATAACATACAAAGGGGCTCCAATAAGGACCCTTCTGTTGAATGATTATTCAACAGAAACAATTCAAGCCAGAAGGGAATGGCAAAAAGTATTTCAAGTAATGGTAAACAAAGGTCTACAACCAAGAATATTCTACCCAGCAAGGCTCTCATTCAATACAGAAGGAGAAATAAGGAGCTTTCCAGACAAAAAAAGACTAAAAGAATACATCGCTACCAAACCACCATTGCAAGAAATACTAAAAAGTCTGCTATAAAAATAGGTAAACAAATAAAATGAACAAACAGAGAAAGCCAAAGAGGAATACAGACACAAAGGGAGAACATGGCAATGAATAAGTATCAATCAATAATAACCTTAAATGTAAATGGAATAAATGCACCAATCAAAAGACATAGGGTAGCCGAATGGATAAGACAACATGACCCACATATATGCTGTCTTCAAGAGACCCACCTGAGAACAAAAGATCAACACAGACTGAGAGTGAAGGGATGGAAAACTATATAAGAAGCAAATGGACATGAAAAATAAGATGGAGTAGCAATACTGATTTCAGATAAAATAGATTTTACAATGAAGGACATAAAAAGGGACAAAGATGGACATTTCATAATACTTAAGGGAACAATCCATCAAGAAGAAATAACTCTGATAAACATATACGCACCCAACATAGGAGCTCCGAAATATATAAGGAAAATCTTGGAAGACTTTAAGAAAGACAAAGACAGCAACACACTAATAGTAGGGGATTTTAATACCCCACTATCAATAATGGACAGATCTTCCAAACAAAAAATCCTCAGAGATGTTGTGGCATTGAACAACATTCTAGAGGAAATGGACCTAACTGATGGATACAGAGTCTTTTACCCCAAAGAAGCAAAATACACATTCTTCTCAAATGCACATGGATCATTCTCCAAGATAGACCACATGGTATGTCACAAGACAAGCCTCCACAAATACAGGAAAATGGAAATCAAACAAAGTATCTTCTCAGATCACAATGGCTTGAAACTAGAAACCAATCTCAAGGGAAAAACCCAAAAATTCTCTAACTCATGGAGACTGAATAACATGCTTTTAAGCAATGAAGGGGTCAACAATGAGATCAAAGATGAAATCAAAAAGTTCCTGGAAACAAATGACAATGAACACACAACAGCCCAAAACCTATGGGAT
>PVIW01014600.1:0-22759 GCA_004026585.1 Noctilio leporinus
ATTTAAAGCCAACTGAGGAAATACATGTTTTGTGAATTATAAATAATTCACTTAGACTGCAGTTCTCACGCTTTTTAAATTCTTCATCTAACAGGGTGTTTCTTTTATCCCCTAGACTGCAGAGATGAATGAAAAGCTCTCCAAGATGGGCGAAAGCTCACTTAGAAACTTTACGATGGATACAGAGTCAAGTGTTTATAATTTTGAAGGAGAAGATTATAGAGAAAAACAGAAGGTAATTTAGAATTACTTAAGGCTTTATTTTACTTGAAACTTGGAATTTTAGATGTTAGTTGTGAATTTGTCTCAAATAGCAATCATTTCTATTATATCTAAATTTTTTGTGTTAAATTTAATGCCAGACATTAAGTTCATAAGCTCTGAAATGGTTTAAAGGCTTATGTAATGAAGAGTACTATATGCTATTTATATAATATAAAATATATAAAAGAGAAATTGTGTAGGGTGAATACAGTTATTTGAGATATTTGAAAAGTGAAGTTATTGGCAAAAAATTGTCACCACATTATTAGAATTTCTTTTTAATAGTGTAATTGGCTGGTAATAAAAATTTCATAAGCAATACTTTTCATTACAGAGAAATCAGAAATTACTCCAGAGTAGATGAAAATAATTCTGTCTAGTGTTTTCCTTGCTTACATTTAGACATGGATATTCTAGGCTTTGTACATATCTACACTTTTCTCCCAATTTGGTGTGTAGCATACATTCTGCAGCATTTTTTTTCCACCCAACAGAATTGTTAATTTGGCCAAAAAATATCTACTGAATAGCCTAGGCTATTCACTAAGACCCTGTCCTGTGTGTAATTACAGTGTTGAACCAAAGTATCACAGTCCCTATTAAGAGAGTTTATAGCCCAAGATTTAACAGCTGTTTTCCCATTTGCAAACAGTAGGCTTCACGACATACACAGTGTGAGTAGAATTCATATAGGATATGCAACTGTGTGCAATAAAGATTGATGATCTGAATTGTTTCCCACATGCTAGATTGCGTTCACAGAGTGGATCGAACCACCTAAACGAGAAAGAAAAGCCAACTACGCTGTCGATGCCTATTTCCGGGAAGCTCTGCGAGTCAGTGAGCCTAAAGCACCCAAGGTGAGGTGACAGCACAAAAATTTTGAAAGATATTGAAATGTAAATTATATTTTTATTATATTCCTAGAATCTAAACAGATTTGAGAATTACGTTTTGTTGGGGGGGGTTTTAGTGTACCTCAAGTTTTTAGTTATTAAAAGTTTTCTGTCAATTAATTTTGAATGCACTTAAACCTTTATTTTTATTCCATTTTTATTGAAATAAAATGAAATAACAATGATTAGAGAAAGATTTAAAGTAAATAGTTTCTTATTTTTGGACAATCCTATTTTTCTTTTTCTTTAGGCTCCTCGACCTCCAAAACAACCCAATGTTCAGGATTTCCAGTTCTTTCCTCCACGTTTATTTGAATTATTGGAAAAAGAAATTCTATATTACAGAAAAACTATTGGGTACAAGGTAATAAAAATAATACTTTGTTCATAAATAACCTGGTTTATTTTTAACTTTAAATGTAAGATACTGGTGTGTTCTCTTTCATGGTTGGAATAAAATTTATGAAATGTTTATGTAGTTGGTAAAAAATTTAGTCTCAACATTTTTTCTAAAATGTACAGATTGGTGACTTAGAAAAACACATTTGTTTAGGTACCTCGAAATCCTGACCTACCAAATGCAGCACAAGCACAAAAAGAAGAACAGCTTAAAATTGATGAAGCTGAACCCCTTAATGATGAAGAGTTAGAAGAAAAAGAGAAGCTTCTAACACAGGTATAGCCTTCCATCAACAGAAAATTTTGTAACTTACTTTGTAAGGAACTGTTAGGTTGTGTTAGGTTATGTAGAGAAGTCCAAGTTCTTGCTCTCAAAATGGAGTAATTAGAGATGGAAAGTGTGAGCATTAGGTAGAGGCTGTGTTTTGAGCATCATTAAAGCAGTTAAGAGCATTATAGGTTTGCACCAGCCTTGGTAAAGAAAGTGGGTGTCAAGTTGATTACCTTTCTTCTGGTGTTCCCAGCTGTCCTATGAATCTTCCATGTTGCTGCAAACTCATAATTCTCAGTTATGCATCTCTGCCTGGTACTTTTTTTTGCTTTGTATCCTTAAGGGTTCAGGTAAGAATCTGACCTTAACTTACCCTCAAAGCTTTATTTTTTCACTTCTTCATATCTATTCTTTAACTGATGTTCATTCTTGACAAACTCTTGTCAAAGCTCAATAAAAATGCCACCTTTATACAGCATTTCTTGCTCTTTTCCACTCAGATTTAATTTAGTATCTGAGCAGTATATGATGTAATGCTAAAAATGCACGTTTATGTACATGAAAAGATTCCACTTTAAAAGTATTTAATTTAAAAAAGATAGCTAGGGCCCTGGCTGGTGGCTCAGTGGATAGGCACCAGCCTCTGAACCCAAAGGTTGCTGGTTCAATTCCTAGTCGGGGCACGTAACCAGGTTGCAAGCAGGTCTCCAGCCAGGTCCACAGCTGGAGGCAGGTGAAAGGCAACCACACATTGATGTTTGTCTCCCTTTCTTCCTCCCTCCCTGCCCTTCTTTCTAAAAATAAATATTTTCTTACATAAGTATTGACAAAGTGTAGTAGCATCTTTTTCAACTTCACTGTGATTAAATATTGTTTTTGTTGCTATGAAGGGATTTACCAATTGGAATAAGAGAGATTTTAACCAGTTTATCAAAGCTAATGAGAAGTGGGGTCGTGATGATATTGAAAATATAGCAAGAGAAGTAGAAGGGAAAACTCCAGAAGAAGTTATTGAATATTCAGGTAACTCCTTTATTATTTTACTAGGTATATTTGTTCTTAGGCTTTTGGAGAACTGCTGGAAAGTTCAGGTTTTCTTACTGTGAATTAACTATGTTTTGATAAGCTAAATTTTGCTTCAAATTAGTGTCCTTGTTTTGTTCTGTTTTTTAGAAAATGTTCCCTTCTTTAAAATGGCATAATTAGTTTATTTTGTACCCTGGCTAGTAGTTATAGCCAATAAAATTAAGAATAGATTACTGAACAATGTACTTTCATTTATATTTCATTTGTCTTCATAACTTCTCAAGTATTGACTATTACATGCCTGTTTCCTTAGGTCAATTGGATTATCGAGTGAATGTGTATAGTTGTGTTGAGTCTGCTTTAGAGATTCAGAGGAGCAGAAATTAAAGAGTTGGAAGAGTTTAAATCATCCAGTTCATCTCATTGTTTTACAGTTTAAGGGAACTGAGAAATTAGGGGTCTCGTTTACTTTCTAGCATTGTCTGTGGGAGAACTGGAAACGTAGTGAATGAAACGAGCATTTATGCTAACAAGTCCTCTCTCCCCCTCCACCCATCTCACCTGTCCAACTTGTATTCTTCCACAGCTGTGTTCTGGGAAAGGTGCAACGAGCTGCAGGACATTGAAAAGATTATGGCTCAGATTGAAAGGGGAGAGGCAAGAATTCAAAGAAGAATTAGTATCAAAAAAGCACTTGATACAAAGGTACTTTTTATATTAATAAATAGGGTGGTTTATTAAAGAACTCCTATCTGAATGTAAGAGTTCAAGTAACTTGAAAAGGATGGATGATTTAAATTTTTCTTGAAAGAAAAACATTCAAATGTTCTAGGTATTTTTTCCAAAGAATTTACTTCAGTATTTCAGTTGACATAACTGGGTCAGAGGTCTTTCCTACATGCCATCAGAAAGTCTGAGTGTTGCTTTTTAGAACAACAAAGACTAAAACTATTTCAGGATGAAAATGATCTAATGCAATTGAGGTGTTATGAATAGAAGTTGTGATTTGAGATACAACATTTCTAGCTAATTTTACTAAAGTGAGTATTATTATAAAATCTGACTTTCAATAGATTGGACGGTACAAAGCACCTTTCCATCAGCTGAGAATATCGTATGGTACTAACAAAGGAAAGAACTATACTGAGGAAGAAGATCGGTTTCTGATTTGTATGCTTCATAAGCTTGGGTTTGACAAAGAAAATGTATATGATGAATTGCGACAATGCATTCGCAACTCTCCTCAGTTCAGATTTGACTGGTTTCTTAAATCCAGAACTGCAATGGTAAGTGCTTGGGTCTTTTCATGCAATATAGCACCCAGTTCGGAGTAAATATATTCTTTACTATCCTCTAAACAAAGTCATTTCTTAGGAGGAAATGTGGTCCCACCATATCTTTGAAGTAAATTTTTGTCACAATATTGTTAGTATCATAAGTTAAATCAGTTTCTTAGAACAGTTCGCATTCAGTTAAAAAATAAAACTATTACCATAGGTAACTTAAGTTTATCAGTCCTATCATTTAATATCATGTATCTTTTAACATCACTATATATGATAGGACTAGCTTTTGAAATGTATTTAAATCATGTTCTAAAGTAGGAAATGTCACTAGCAGTTTAAACTTTTGAATGTGATGATTCCAGTTTACAGTTTGCACTGTTGTGACTGGTTTTATAAATGACATCTGCCCATAAGAGTGCTGAGTCTGGGTTATTTTAATGTCATGAAACACTTGTATACTGATCTAATGCTAGATTTTCTTTTTTTCCCTTATATGTGGCTGTTTCGGTTGGAAGCTCTCTTTCTAAAATTACCTAAGTTAGAATTTAGAAAAGTTTATCTTTGATGAATTAGTCTTTTTCTTACCTGTCTTACCACCTTTAACTTTTAACTTGATTGTATTCTGCAAGATGATGGTGATGATAATGCCCAAAAGCTTGTATTCATAAGTTTGGGATATACTGGGATAAACAAAAGTTTAAACATCTTTATATTTGTAATACAATTTCCTTCTGTGTATTCCAAATACATTGTCACTCTTCAAGATGTGGGATGGTCTACAGTCTTCATGTTTGACCCTGTAGGGATTTTTTTCAGTAAATATCCAAAGGGGCTTCTCTTTTCTGAAGCCCTAGTTGGGGACAGGTTGTGCCACAAGGGGCCCCTTAACGGTTGAGGCAGGAGCCTTTCCTGACACATCCTGGCACATGTGCCTCATGCACCTGTGCAGGGGGAGGACAGTGCTGCCACAGAGACTTCTAAACCTCGTGCCATATTCTGTAAGACGGCATGTGTCGGTGACCTTGCTGTGACCGTGCAGTATCGCTCACGACAAGAAAAAGACCCAATTGCTCAGTAAGGAAGGGAGTTGCTAATCAGCAGCGATTTAAAAAGACTCCTGTTTCCCTCAGTGTTACCTGTTGCTTTGTTCCCCTTCACTGCCACACTCATTCTGGAGACTGGAGAGACGACTGGAGAGAGATGAGAGCCGTGGAGAGACTTCCATGGCTATTTTTTCAAAATGGGCAGGGGGGTTGGTGAAATGTGGTACGTTGTTTGCCGTAATTATGCTGATGATGCTTTTAAGGGAAAGAGTATGTACACCTTATTTAAGTTAGTTTTAAATAATTTTGACTCAAACATGGACCCTATTGAGTTTGTATATAAATGATTTCTCAGGCATAGACACTAAGTGGTGTTGCATATATTACGAAGTATTCATTTTTATTGTTTTAATTTTTTTTTTTTTTTTTTAAGATTTATTATTTCCAGAGAGAGGGGAAGGGAGAGAGGCAGAGAGGGAGAGAGACATCATTGTATGGTTGCCTTTCACCTGCCTCCAGCTAAGGACCTGGCTGGAGACCTGGCTTGCAACCTGGTTATGTGCCCTGACTAAGAACCGAACCAGTGACCTTGGGGTTCACAGGCTGGCGCCTTATCCGCTGAGCTACCAGCCAGGGCCTGTTGTTTTAATTCTTAAAGCACATTGTATGTGGGACATGGAAAATTACGTTAGTATGTTTTTTGCAAACTGCCTAGAGCATGGATCATGAAGTAATACATTTTTTTATAGACTGGTTTTAGAACTCAGGAAATGTAGTTATATAGGTTTAGGTATGGGATGGCAAGGTCATAAATAACAAAGGTAAATGGGCTTATAACAAAACATCCCACCTACATATTTCAAAAACTTGCCTGCTCCTGCCGTAATGAGTTGGCGCTAAACGCTCGCAGTCAATGTTAAATGAAGGAAGGATTTATGAAAACCACAGCAGTATGGCTTTAAGGAAATCAAAATATTTACTTTAATCCTTATAATGTGGGCTGTGTATGAAAATATGTTCCTTTTGCTGTTTAAAATTTTATCTATCGATAATAAGTGATTTTATAGCCATCTTAAAACATACTTTATTTTATTTTTTTAAAGATTTTATTTCATACTTTATTTTAAAACTGTAATCATGAAAAATTATAGGTAGAAAATAGAAACTTACCATGTAAACTTACGTTTGCAACCCAGGAGCTCCAAAGGAGGTGTAACACCTTGATTACCCTAATTGAACGAGAAAACATGGAACTAGAAGAAAAGGAGAAGGCAGAGAAAAAGAAAAGAGGACCAAAGCCTTCAGTGAGTAATCACAAATACATAAACATTTGTTTGAGCATTTAATTAAAAAAAAATTTTTTTTTAAGAATTTGCACCTTACTTGGTTATTATTGATGTTAAGGCCCCTTCCTTCCTTCCTCCCTCCCTCTTTGTAAGTAATAGAGCTTTTGGTCACGAAGTGTGAATTAAACTTGATTGCATTGTGGGGAAAATCACATTATGATAGAAGCCCATAATATGGAATTTGTGAAAATCTGGGGAAATGCATCTCATGAATGCCCAAGGATGTGCACTTGGCCTTGGGGGGAATCCAGGTTACAAAAGAAATATTAGGAAAGCACTGGCATTACATCTTTACAATTAACTTGATTTATTGTCCTTGTGATGTCTTAGCAATGTAAAAGCAGAACTTTTAAGGGAAAAAAACCATCTTGTTATTTAATGATAGCTTATAAAATCATGAATAAATGAACGTTTCTGGATAGTATCTAATGTTTATGTAACCTTACAGAATACTTTTTATTACTGTCTTTGGTAAGAGGGCATTTTAAATATTTGATGTATCTAATTACTACTGCTAATTGTGAGTTATTAATTTACTTTATTATTAGCATTTAAGTTTTTATTGTTTAGTAATATGAATAGATAAGACCCTTCTGGATAAGAGCATGTAATGCCTGCCACAGTGAAGCAGTTATCAGCCAAGTGCTATGTGTCTGTCAGTGTATTTCCTGTTAATGTTGGCCTGGTGATTAAAAGTAACCCTTCTGTTCGGTTATAGACACAGAAACGTAAAATGGATGGAGCACCTGATGGTCGTGGAAGAAAAAAGAAGCTGAAACTATGAATACACATTTGTTTCATAATCACCAACTTTAAACCAGTAGTTCTTTAATTTACGGGTCTTCATAAGATGTACTGTACAATGCTCAATTGTTATGTCATTCAAAGACATCAGGTTCATCTGTTTACTGAGCTAGAAACATAGTATGTAGTTCCACTTTTTTAAATGCAACAGCTGTGCTGAAATTTTTTTTATCATTAACACTTGAAATAAAAAATAGGCTTCATTTATTAATAAATGTTTCATTTGATTTATTTTTCTATTATATTTCCATATGTGAAGATTGTGACTTTGTTTATAAGCTATAATTTCTACACTCGTAAGGCTTAAAAAAAAAGCAAACGAAAAAAATTGCAAATGGCATTTGTCCTTTCAGTTTTCACTTAGTTGTGTAATTGTTTTGATTCACTTTGCCTTTGCTGAAATTTGGGTATCATCCCTGTAGTGCTGTTGAGTCTCACCTGGAAAGGTGATGTAAGCTACATTCTCCTCGTCTATTATATGGGTAGAATTGGGGGGAAAGGCAAGAAAAATTATCATTATATTCTATGCATATCTCTGTTATGCTTTCTGTTTCTGTAGTTGGTTGTGAGGTGACTGTGCCCTCTGCAATTGGAAAGATGGCCTTTTAGTTGTATAGCCAAAGACGCTGAGTATCTTCTGGTTCCTTAAGGTATTGTTGTACCATTTTATAAGAGGAATATTTTTTTTAATTGTTTGGTAAGAATTTTGACAAATTACCTTCTAAAGCAGCCACAACCTAGATAATATCAAAGCTAAGGTGATTAAAAAAAAATGTGAATTTGTCATGCTATTAAATTGAAATCGATTAACATGATGTATCCCTTTCACTTTACCTTTTTTGAGTTTTAGAGAATTGAAAAACTTATTTTATTATATTTTAAAATAATTTTTACATGTGAGCAGCGAGACTGACTGTGATTCCAATTTTTTAATTTTTTATGGACAGACCTGATAAACTGGAGACCCTGCAGCAGGGTCACCCATGTTGTAGTGTCAGGAGGGTGGCCATACCGGAGGCCTTTATGTGCTACACATAATTTGTATAAAGTTTTCTATGTGCAAATTGGGTACAGAAACAGTTCTCCATTTTTCTAAGGGAATGCAATCAATGTAGCATCGTGAATAAATATAACTTTTATAATCCTTCAGTGGTCTTTTCTTTCCATTCCTTTATTTGCTTTGGTCATTTGGTTTTTATTCATGTATTTCCTTAGGACGTTATCTTTTCCCTTTACTTAGATTTCTTTCTTCAAAAGTCCTGTCAGTTACTGTTCACCTGCCCATTCATAATAGAGATTGTTAGTCGTAATGCTGATTTCTATAGTAATAATGCCAATACTTATTTTTTCAAAACCTGGGATTGCTGCCATCAGGTTTAAGTAAAAGTGTTTATGGCAAGTTGTAGAGTAATTTGAATTTATTTTGTGTTTCCCCCAATTGATTTCTGTACTATCTTGCAGTCTTTAAATCAGTTACAGATCTAATGTATGCAAAAACATTTTTTTTGAAGATTTTATTTTTACAGAGAAAGGCAGGGAGGCAGGAAGAAAGGGAAGAAACATAAGTGTATGGTTGCCTTTCACCTGCCTCCAGCTAAGGACTTGGCTGGAGACCTGGCTTGCGACCTGGTTATGTGCCCTGGCTGGGGAATCGAACCAACGAGCTGTAGGTTCGCAAGCTGTTGCCTATCCACTGAGCCACCAGCCAGGGCTCTAATGTATGAAAAATTTGAGGAAGCTTACTTTTCTTCATGAGAGAAGCTGTTGAGAGTGGTAACCTCAATTTGGAAGAACTAATTGGAGAAGTGCAAGCCTTAAGAAATGTTATAGGGGTCACACAAGTAAGTGATGTTTTCAAAAGGAAGAGAAGCGATGTGAAATGTTGAGGATGGGGTGGGAGGAAGTAGAGAATGGATGTGGAAAATGAATCAGGTAGTGCCAAACCCCTGAGAGCATGGGGACTCAAATATCAAAGAAACAAAGGGAAACTATTCAGAATTAGCACTTCAGTTTAGCCAGTGGCTGAGACTGGTGTTTAACAAAGAGGCTATTGCAAGTGCATGTTTACTTAGAAAAAAGCCAATTTTATTTATACTATTAAGGAAGGAAAAATGGCTTCCACCTGTTTTAAAAAGGAATTCTGTTGGAGAACATAGACTAAAAATTGGAAGTAGGTTTCTAATTGTTTTTCTCAATCTCCATTGAGGAAGAAGAAGCTTTAAATGTAGAATGGTACCCGAAGCCAACACAGAAGAGAGGCTAGGTGTTTATGTAGGTGAGTAGGGTTACAGTAGCTTGTTATCCAGAATATTTTGTTCAGTTGAAAACAGCTCTGTGTATTGTCAGGAAGATTCTATTCTGTTGAGGTCCAGGTGAAATTGATAAAATCCTTGCTTTGAATTTTAATATTATTTTAAACATGAAGAATAAAACCTTGAGAAGAAAGATAATGGGGATTTTCCCAACAGCACACTTTTTCATTTAGGATACTTGACCTATAGTAGACAAAGTGCCTGATGTATAATATATTTTTTTAAATTTTATTTTTAGAGAGAAGGGAAGGGAGGGAGAAGGGGAGAGGAACGTTGATGTGAGAGAGAGACGTCTGTCTGCTGCCTCGCATGTACCTTGACCAGAGGACTGAACCTGCAAACCAGGCCTGTCCCCTGATGGGGAGTCAGCCCGGCAACCTCTCACATTGCGGGGCAACCACCAGCCCACTGAGCCGCAGCGGACCGGACAGTGTGCCTAGTTTTATAGCAGTGCCTACATACACTTACTATAATGTATTCAAGTTATTTTAAGATACATCTGAGTGAAACAATCCTAATTTAGGGTAGTTGCATTTATGTGGACCTCTAGATGTTCATCTTGGTTGAAGAAGATGAAATAAGTGTATAAGTGTGTCAGACACATCATAACAAAAAAGCTGGTCAGTATTTTAGTAGTTAATACTTTCAGCAATTAGCCTACCAATTTGTTAGTAGGTTTCAAATATTCTCAATTAGATTTCTATGCCCTGACAGGAGTGGTTCAGTGGGTTGCGTGCCTGCGAACTGAAAGGTTGCCGGTTTGGTTCTCAGTCAGGGCACAAGCCTGGGTTGCCAACCAGTTGGGGGCCAATGCAGGAGGCAACTGGGTGATATTTCTCTCCCTCTTTCTCCCTCCCTTCCCCTTTTTCCAATTTAAGTAAACATCTTAAGAAAAACAGAACTACACTTTATAATACTGTGTTTAGTCCTTAAAATGTTAACTCTTCTTTCAACACAGATCTGCGTGTCCTTAGTGGTGGGTTCAGGTGCAGTAGCATTTCAGGGACCAAGTATAGACCCCATTGCTGAGAATCCCTCAGCCCTTAGCACTTGCCGCTTGCCACCACTTCCTGCTGCCTTGGGTGGGGGGTGCCTAATTCAGTGGCAGTCCCAGAAGTACAAGGGGGAGGGGGGGGCGCCTAATTCAGCAGCAGTCCCAGAAGTACGAGGAAGCTGAGTCAAATGCAAAATACTGCACTTAACTCCAAGTGTAGGATACATTCCTATCACTATTAACGGAAGAAGGAACTTTTTAAAAGATAATAATGGTGTAACCTATTTCAAACATGTATCCAAGATAGTGTGCAGGCCTTACCTTCATTCTGATTCGTGCAGCCACAGCTGAGAGCACAGCCGCAGGCCATTGCTGGTCCCTGGGGAAATAAAGCGGAGGCGTTCTATGTCCTCGCCAGGCCCACACTCTTAGTCTCCTGAAACCACTTGCTTTTCTGCTGTCTCAGGCCTCGCTGAGCACTGCAAGTTTCCCTTGAAAAACGTGTCACCTGGATTCGATGTATCTTGAAAATTGTGATCTCTGGGCCTTCAGCTAGCTAGAAGCTCTAAAGTCTTCACCTGGGAGCTTGTTTAGAAATGCAGAATCTTACGGCCTCAGGCCAAAGCTGAGTTAGAACCTGCATGGTTAATAAGACCTGGTGGTTCTTGGTGGGTGGGAGGGACCCCCAATTTATGAACTAAGCTCTCAGGTAATTCTTCAGTCATAACTGAAGTTTGAGGTGCCCCTTGGTAGCACATCTCCGCGTATCTGCTGGTTCTTGTTCTTTCAATGGGATTGTGTTCCGGGACTTTGGATCATGACTTGCATTTGCCTACTCAAATTTAGAAGTCATGAGACTGAAAGGAGAATGCTGAGCACAATGGCTAAATAAATGAGTGATGACCGAAAGGTGGCCAGAAGGCACCTTTCCTTACAGGTCTGACGTAGAAGTGAGTGGTGGTTAAAGAAGGCCTGGTGACCATGGTTTTTATTGTGTCACCTTGTTCACAGGGAAGACAATGTTTTAACCCCCAAAAAAGAATTTTCAGCCCATTGAGCCTGCTGTCTATTCTCACTTAAGGCATGGTTGGTGGTTTGAAGTCAGAAACGTGTTCCCATGTTGATGTGCAGGTGACAGTACATGCGTCTAGGTTTGGTCAAGCGCAGGGTGGCAGAGAAGGCCCTTCAAACTTAAGCAGACAGTTCAGACTTGTGATAACTATGCAGTGGACTTCCTGCCTGATTGTTGTTAGAGGTGTTTACACATGCGTCATTTTCTCATCTGAGGCACAGAGTACATCGAGTAGGAGGGAAGTTGTAATAAGACACAGCTCGGGAATAAGATACCAAATGCACTCTCCACCCTAACGAATGTGATACTTGGAAGATCCAGACCTGCAGTTGCCAGTTAGTCCTGTTTGCTTGTGAGCTACCACCTGGGAACATGTCTGGCGTGAAGATGACATTTTCAGAACGTTTCTGGGTGCTGTGTTGAGTATTAGTGCCCCTATTTTGTTTTTTGGGTTTTTTCTTTTTAAGTACCCCTGTTTTGGTTTTTTTTTTTTTTTTTATCAGCACCCGTGTCTTGAAGGTCAGGAACTCGGGGTTGGCTCTTAACGCATTTTAAGGCTTGGCCCCTGTAGGAGAGGAGCGTGGACTGGTAAGTACTCCAGGCTCCTTTTCCCAAATACTGTCTGCAGTCTCTCTTGATACATGAATTGTGTAGCTCCACCTGTTCTCCCAGTTGTTGCTTTAAAAGAAAATCAGCTTTAAGGAGGTTGACAAAGTATGAGAAGTGTGGTGGGGCCTGGAAGTTGGGGGCCATTGGGGAATGTGACTTGGGGGACAGACCCCCAGTAGAGGGCAGCGGAGGACCTGCTGAAACCATCAGGTCCTGGCAGGCTGGAGGCAGCACCTTCGTGTGGTTTGTGGCCCCTGAGCATCGACAGTCCACTATGCTCGTCCTTAAAGATGATGTAGACCCTTGGTACTAACTTTGAAACCCCAGTACTATTAAAATACAGTAATCTACTTCTCTGTGACTGAAGCATTATCTTCTGATTTCAGGGATTACCATTCAATAAATTTTGTGAAATTGTCCTCAACATGGCTTGTGAGCCAACCATGTGGGGCACTGGTAGCACTGATACTCCCCGTTTGTCATTCCTTGTCTCCCCTTAAGGTGGAGTACTACCGACCAGAGAGCAGATGGTTAACAGAAAGACCGAGAATCACATTCCAGCACTTGGAACCTGTAGATCAGGGAGAGTGCGTGAGCCAAGCAGCCATTCTTCTTATGCTCTGGGTGATGCTGGGAACATACCCATCTGCTCCTGTAGATAGGAACACCTCAGTGTTGCAAGTGGGAGTCACCTAAATTTCAATGACTGTAGGTCATTGACCTGAATGGAAACATGTAAGACTGATGACATGTTGACTGTAAGGAGAAGGTCAGATCAGCCCAAGTACGTTCATGAGTTTGGCATTTATATATATATATATTTTTTTTTTTTTTAAGAGGCAAAGCTAATGATTACTAATGCTTCAGAAGAAAGCAAAACGCCATAAAGACCAAAAAGACATTTTCCAGATACTGTCAAAAGCAGCCAACGTATTGGAGGCTGAGTATAGGGGTTTCCTAGAATTTTCTAATAAAATTATAAAATAGTCTGCAAGTCATGGAACTAGATGATGGCATTGCTCACTCAAGGTTTTATTTTTTGAATAAGTAGGTTACTTATCCTAAGCAAAAATGAGAGACTATCAGCACCTATTCCCAAAAGTGATATTCCTGGTGTGACTTCAGCTATGTGTCCTGTGCTCTGTAAAATGTACTCCATAGAACTGGTTCTTCTGCAGCTTCCCTGTCAAAAGCCGTGTAGACCCTGCTACTCGAGTGGTCGCTGTTAGGTCATAGAAATGGTACATGCATGTCCATCATGTTGGCTCGTACTCAATTACTGTATATTACTATCACTAAAAATACCCCTTTCACCTGCCATTCCTTGGCTTTCCATAGTCTCTCTTCACAATGTCTGTCACCTTTCTCCTGTCATTTTCTCCCTTGTTTAGAACTTTTGCTTACACCCATGCAAGCAAAAACTCAGGCCTAAAGAATAAAGATTTCTACTCAGTGCTGCTCCTATCCCTAACTTCAGTCCCAAATTTTAAGAAATTCAGCATGAACCAGCCTTGGGGTCATGTGGGCTTAGGTTGATGATAATCTTATGCTGAGTTAATGATAAGAATATGAAGTTTTGCCCTGGCTGGTGTGGCTCAGTGGATGGGTGCTGGCCTGCGAACCAGGGTCGCTGGTTCAATTCCCAGTCAGGGCACATAACCAGGTTGCAAGCTAGGCCCCCAGCCAGCTGGAGGCAGGTGAAAGGCAACCATACATTGATGTTTCTCTCTCTTCCCCTCTCCCTTCCCCTCTTTCTAAAAATAATAAAATCTTCAAAAAAAAGAATATGAAGTTTCTTCCCACAAACTTTAAATTCAAATGTGAAAAGTCCATAGATGAAAATACAAGGAAATGGGTGGGAGAAGTTCAAGGGGGTTAAAGTAATTCTTGCCTTAATCTCTTGCTCTTGTCTGAGGGCTCAGTTACTGAATCAATCATTGCTTTTGGCTTGTAAATTACTTAAAAGACAAGGTTTGTCTTCCGTCGTCTTTGGGTTCAACATTTCATTTTTATTGAAATACGTACATTTTAAAAGGTACACTGTCTTGGTGCTTGGGTCATCCAGGGGATAAAATTAACCCAAGATGCAGTTAAAACTACTTTAAAAATACCCACCAACATAAATGTGTTGTTTTTATTCTTTATTTTACATAGTCAACTTAGTGTGAAAACAATCCCTGAACATACAAAAAGGTTAAGATGCAGATTTTAAAATTTATTAAAAAAATACATTTCAGTTGCCAGGCCCAGATACATACTTAATATTATTCACTTAAATTATCACACAAAATGGAAAGCCATATGAATTTGTATTAATGAGCAAAGAGAATATCACAGGAGGGTACTTCTTTGTTTTTATACTGCTTTTTCACTTTTACTGTAAGTGACTGACAGCTGTATAGGCACTAAGCCTTATTTTCAGAGCTAGAAATTTAGAGTATTTAAACCAATTTCCAAAGTTTTATTCATAAGACAGTCTAGGACTGAATGGATTAAAGAATTTAATTGGGAAGACTGAAAAAGAGTTCACTGGTGCTCTATTAAAATATTCACCTGCATGTCCAGTTTGCATATCCTGTTGCATTTATGGAGTTACGAGGTTTCCTTTGCAAGGAAAAGTCACTATTTTTTTCCTTCAAGATTCTCTGACAATTTGTATAAATTACTCTTCTAGTAAAACACAGTGAAGGCATCAGTCAGTGCCTGGAATACTTAATGCTGTAATGTCAGACAGATTTAAATGAGCCATTTACACATCATAATATTTCACTTCTTTTTAATGGAAAAGAACTTGCATTGATTTCTGCATTAAAGGATAAATATTTATCTATGACTATATCTGGGTCTCCATGTGTACAAGTATATATATACATGTATGTATGTATGCAAAGCATTCTCAATTACACACTATTATTGTGACCAAATATATCATCATTAGTATATTACCATATCTTGTTCAGTAAGGAAGGAAATGATAAGATTTAATTTACTTAAAAAATGAAAATAGACTCAAGTTTAGGATGTGAAGAGAATTTAGATTGCATCTATGACAAAAGTGGATCAGAATTCTGAATCAGTGAACTATACACATTATGCTAACACACAAAAGCAAGCATGAAAGAAAGTATTTTTCTTTTTGAAATGTGAACAAGTAGAGGCATTCTCCATCATTGAGTCTGGACTCATGATGAAATTCTCATCTTGAAATTGTACAATTTAAGAGTGTATACACTTTATTAACATGTTCAATTTGCATGTTAATTTTTCTCTTGACTGGAGTTTCACATCTTTCAGTTCTTCCAAAATTTGACTTGGTGAGCAAATTGTCATTGATTACTCTTCTGTAGAAGGATTATAGAGGAAAAAAACCATAGTATGCAACATAGTTATATTTAAGTACAACAGGAAATTAATGCATAAAATAAATTTCAGAATTTTGAATCCTTACAGTATTGCTTACATAAAAATTGATAGGACGTGAAAGACATTTGCTTTTGAACTAGCTTTACTAGCGTTCTATGCAAAGGTACAGAAATTCTCAGAAAATCTATTCTAAATGCTTTAGGTAAGGAACAAACAATTATTCTGCTCCTAGTTTCTATAGAGGTGATAAACTTGTAGAGGGGCAGAACACAGTGGGAAGGCCGTAAATGATAACTGAGTTGAATTACGTATTTGTGACTTGAAAAACGTTAAGGTGAGCTCCCTCCCCTGTAACCTCTCTTGGGAATAACTAAAGTTCTGGACATAAACAGGCAATCCGTACAGGCACTCACAGCTATATTCCTCTCTGATTCTAGCACGTGGAAGAAGGCCCTGGGCTGGCCGCCTTCATCAAATCCATTTCTCCATCTTTCTTGCCTGGAAGCTTGGGTAGATGTCACTCCCGCCAAGTGTGTGAACGGGATAGGAGGAGCCTTGCTCTGGTGGAAGCGGGGCCTTTCCCACGTGCCCTTCTCCTTGGGTTCTCATGAGCGCTGTGCAGGCCAAGCACTATCCAGTGAGAAATGGACGGGGACATCACTTGTGGCCACGGGCAGCTGACCCAGACTGGCTCTCACTTCCCGCCACCGATAGACCATGTGCAAGTTCAACGAGGTGAGAGCACTTCATACTTTGTACCCTGCCGGCTGTAGTGAGTGCTGAGGTGGCGCCATCACTCATCTCCCACTGCCTTGGGTTTATAAGTTTCTTTAGGGAAACATTCTATAGGATTGGAACTAAAGCATTTTTAAATAATCTTACATGTTTCCTGTGAGGTGGGATCGGATTTTAGAGCCCGTTTTTTTTTTTTTTTTTTAACTTACTAAGGTACATTTAATTGCAAGTACAGGGAAATGAATGAGCCTAAAATTGGGTTCATCTGATTTGACGTAGTTTTAAGCCGGGAATAGAGAACCCAAGCAGTAACCTGTTTAGGAGGAAATGCCCATGAGTCCTTGGATCCACCACGCTTTGTTCCCTTCCATCCCCTTGCTCATGCTGCCCAACGGCCTTGCCCTGAGAACATCTGTTTCATCTTTGAGACAGGCCCCTGGTGACTTCATCTCCAGCAGCCTTTGCTACCTGCCCCAGCCTTGCAGATGCCAGTGCCTCTGCAAAACCTGAAAACGCCTTCACTAGGAAGACCACGTTCCGTCCTTTTGCCACACTAGACTCTCGGGGCCTAAAGGACATGCTGGTCTACCTCTTACCAGCATGTAGGATGCATTTGATAAATGTCTGTTGCCCTCAAACTGGGAAGGATATTTGGATGTACTTTGGTGGATTAAATTGTCCCACACTTCTGTGGGCTAGTCCACCGAGGGGCTCAATGTTGTATGGGGGTAAAAAGTAGGCAGAGGAACACCAACTGTTACCAGAAGAAATAAGTAGCGGAAGGGATATATAAAAATGTTAAGTCACAAAACATTCGGCCCTGGGTGGTAATTGCTCCATTTTAAAAACAGCATGAAAACTTTTTTTTTTGAAACAATGCAGAAAGTCAATTTAAATATTTTACAGATTCTTGTTCCAGCTGCATGTTCCATAACGAGGTAATCTTAGTAAATAAAATGAATCTGGCACCTGACTCAAAACTTCAGTATCTGCAGAGAGGATTTTAATCATCCTTGAAGCTGAGAATGCTATGCATGCTATTCACTCTACGGGCATCAGTAGTTATGCAACAAGTCATCCTTCAGCGTTAAGAAGCCCTGTGATGAGGTGCTTTCTACATACAGAGATAGACTTGGTAGATCTGCACATCTCTAATTTTTGTTCATGATTCCCAAAGTCTGGAAAACCTGGCAAGGCCTTTGAAGATAGGGGCGTGGTCCAGGGTTAAAACTGGAACCTGGACATTTCCAGGTCTCCGGTTCTGTCCAGATTTACGATCATCAGGGAAAACCTCCTGTCAGTGTTGTAGAAAGCAGAAGTGCTTGATCACTGAAGCCCATTCGCAGAGACTTCTGCTTGGGCGACATCTCCCCAGATAGATGTCACTCGGGTTGATATTTCGGGCAGCGCTGAATAGGAACTATGTACTAAATGAATGAGCTTATCTAAGAGGCCGCAAGAGTGAAATAAATGAAACTGACTAGGTATTTAAATAAATACTGGGGGCAGCTGTGGTGAATTTCTCTCATGCTGATATGGAGGCTCCAGCATCGTTCCCTTTTACATTTTTTTTCTGTCAGGGACACCAACATCTGGATGTTTTTTCCTGTAAAAAATCTCCCATTTTTAAAGGCTGTCAATAAGTGCTCTTTTTAAAAAAAGACACTGTATGGAGCAATTCTGTTCTAGGGGAATAAAATACAGTATACCACATGTTGTGTATTTCCTCACTAGCTGGGAACAAAAATGAAAACAAGGACCCAAATGACTGGCCATCTTGCTCCAAGGAGGCATCTGGGAACAGAGCCTGCACAGTAGATAGTTGCTAATGGGCATGAGCACCTACTGTGGCCAAGAATTGTTCTAGATGCTTTCTCTGTGGCTCATTTAATGCTCACAAAACTCTACGAGGTTGACTCTAGCATTACGTCCATCCCTGTTGAATCATGTCGGATTAAATATTAACATGGATTAAATATTGCTTCAGGTTCCAGGTGCTGGGGTATGCGTTGCAGTCCAGGTCTACCTCTTCTGGAGTTACTTGGGTCCCCTTGATATAACCTTACAATTTGGAAAGTAAGTACACCAAAGAACTTTGTTTTTGCTTCCCTTATAGTATTAGTCTTACTTTTTATAAAAAGATTCTTTATAACTAAGAGAGAGCTTCACTGTGCTGCAAATGTTCACATGAAGAGAAAAATCTTACAGAAGCAGCATCGATGAAGTAGAATATAAATGAGCCCTCCTTGGCGACACCCTTCCCAAATCAGAAAGAAGGAACTTCTTATTTCCCTTCCCAGAAGATAATGGGCAATGAGAATAGTACACTGACCTGGATTTTCTGTCACCACAGAATTTAACGGAATGTCTGCCTCAGGTGGGAGTGGAGGTGGTACATTAATGGAACTTCTCTGTAAGTGAACAGCAGAAAAATATTAATGTCACCATTTTATCAATGTAAGATGCTATAAAGAAAAAGGCCTCAGATGAAAAACCTTTTTGGCTAAAGTTCTCTTTTGAGTAGAATTCACTTCTTTGTAGAGTTTTTTTTTTTCTTTTTTTGAAAAGTTACGATTCCATGATATTGACAAACTTTGACTTGTATTTATACTTCTAAGCATATTTGTCCTTTGCTGAAGTGAGTTGTCACCTCAGACATTGACACTTGTATTTTCCTGCTAAAATAACAGTTTAAAAAAATAATAAAATGTTGGGTCATACAGACTTACAACTTCATTTTAGTGATGAAAAACATCAGTCATGCCTAAAAAGTTGTGGGTGAAAGTTTGAAAAATTCATTTCAGGAAATAGGAGGATGAAAAAAGCAAGTGCTTTAAACATATGTAAATATACCAGGTTATGTTAAATATTTTTCATACTCAAATAAATACTATGATTTGACTATTTCATCTATAGCCATCAAAATGTATTAAATCAAGCTACACAAAAACTGTGGAGGATCTTTCATTAGAAAATGGGGGTGGATTTTTATTTGGGATTTTTTTATAGGGCAAATGCAAAAATGTTTTTTACTAGAGTAACTAACTCAGTAACTTCTCTGTGTCGAGTTGAAAAAGATGGATTCTTATGATGTTTTAAAAGTTTCTATGTGACTTTACTTGAATAAGCCCTCCCCATGATGTTCACATCAATATTCACAGCAAAATTAAACGGAATTCTCACCTTCCTAAGTGTGCAAATACCATACCAAAGAAGGAGGATAATCCCAACGACACCAGCCATCACCCCAAATATAATGGCTATTATCACTGTTGGAGAAAAGAGAGCAATTACAAACATGTGAAATAAATCCCCACATGCCAACTGAAAAATAGAACACGTGAAATCAAGGTAATTTTACTTTGCCTTTTCATAGAAAGAACATGAGTATACTTTTATGTACATTTTATCTTTTCAAGAATTAGGGTGTTTTTTTATAGTAACCATGTGGGAAACTGAACCTTTGAGTAGTAAAGTCTTTTATTCAAGGTCACACATTTGACAGAAGCAAGACAAGGGTTCCAACTCCTAATCCAGTGTTCTTTAAAAAAAAAAAAAAATTATTCTTAGTAGAGAAGGGATGGAGAAAGAGAGGGAGAGAAACATCCATGTGTGGCTGCTTCTCACAGGCCCCGAGCTCGGGACCCAGCCCAAAACCCAGGCATGTATTTTCTGAATTGAACCAGCAACACTTTGGTTTGCAGGCCGGCACTCAACGGTCTGGGCTGCACCAACCAGGGCAAAATTGGCACACTGAGGGCTCTCCCGGGCAGAAGTGTGGGTGGCAGCTATGCAGACATGCTCACCCAATATGCAAAGAACCACAGAGTGTTGCGTTGTCTCAAAGTGAGGAGAGAAAATGTCTTGATGTAGAAAGGGGTATGGCAAAGATCATCGAGTCAGGAGTGTTGAAGGAAACGCTTTCAAATGAGGAAAAGAAATCTAATGAGTTTAAGTTCCTTATCCGAGGTGAGAGGACAGAAGCAATTCAAGTCATCTGTATTCTAAGCTTTTGTTCCTTCTATGCTATCTTTATGCATGCTATAATATAATCCCTAAAAACCTATTTTTAAAGCTTTTACTTGGTGGGAATGAAACAAAGTTTAAGTCAGCAGTACTCTGATATATTCATAGTATATTTGTAGTGGCGCCAAATGAAGTAAATAGAAGGTAAAACATATGGTTAGCATAGTTTATTTGGCTAATTTATATTTAAAAGTCTCATCATTGATAAAATAAATAAATAAAAGTGATCCCCCCCCACTGGTATTGCCCATCCTTCCCATCCACTTAGCTTTAATTTATGAGATAGTGATTCAGTTCCACCATCCATTTTTCTGTTGCCTTGCGTGAAGTTTGGACATAGGCCAAGTGTGAAGGGCGGCTTAGAAATGCAGAATAGTAAATAAGCACAAAAATAACTAAGGTGGAAAGTGACTGTACCCCATTACAGAGGGTTTGGAAGATACCCCCAAACTAACGAAGGGCCCAAAATGAATCAGGATTGAGATATGGAGAGCCTATATTTATCCTTGATATGGGGCCAACAAATGAGATGATTTTTAAACTCTTTGCTTTCTTCACAGTGGGAAGAAGAGGTTCAATTTTTCATAAGCTCTTAAGAGACTTCTCTAAGAAAGCCAGACCATCTAACTTAAAAGAAAAATTACTATCAAGTTATGTATCATGTATTGCTATTTCCAAAATGTTTAAGAAAAGAAGAGCCTGGCTGGGTAGCTCAGTTGATTGGCGTGTGAACTGAAAGGTTCCTGTTTTGTGTCCACATTGGGGTTTCTCTCTCTCTCTCCATCTCTCAATTCCTTCTTCCCTAAGATCAATTAAAGAAAAACAAAACAAAACAAAAAAAACCTTGGGTGAGAATTAAAAAAAAAGAAAAAGAAAATGAGAAATGCCTATTTTAATTTTAGAAACAAATGCTTTGTTTGCCTTTACAATTTTGTGGGATTAAAGTTAGCAACATACTCTTTTATTTTTACAATCAACACTTCCTATTTTCTTAGGCCTGTGGAACTAGCAATCCATAATTTATACTGGAAAGATGGTCAGTTTGTGTAAATGTTAACATACCTGGTTCTGAGAAAGGGTGGATAAGTTGGCTTCTTGCTTCTAAAAGGACAAAATGTCAAAATAAGTCAGAATGCATAAGTTAGCATCTCTAAAAAAAGAATACCATTTTGGAATTAGATTGTTTAGTGGGTTTCTTTTTCTTGATTATGTTTAGGGAGCTATTGTTCAAGTTGCAACAGCTGGTAAAACTTAAGAACTACCCTTTTACCATGAGTAATTCTCATACTTTCAACTACTTGACAAGCTTTCACCAGTCAGTCAGAAATTGGGAAACCACCTCATTAACTAGAGGGCAGAGCCTGAGAAAATACTGAAAGAACTCCTGTTCATTTCCATAAGAAACGGTGCATTTTTTTAAAATGTAGAAATAAAAAAATTGTTAATGAAAAAAAATTTCGTAATGTAAAAGTGGTGAACAGAAAGGAGACCCATTAAGGCGCACCCAACACGGTCTGCGTGCAGTCCGACCCCGCCAGAGATCATAATGCCATAATTTCCTGGATTTATGCCACAGCCACCAGCGGAACCCTCATTGGGTCTCATCTGAGCTTTGGTCCATAGTCCCACCAACTCCTCTGCAGGAGTGTCCGGTACAGTGGGCTTCATGCTTCGCCAGAGTTAGCCTCCCCTTGCCGGTACATGTTCTCCATTTCTTTTTTTTTTTTTTTAAATGTTTATTTTATTTATTTATTTTTTTCTTTTCTTTCTTTTTTTTTTTTTAATTTTATTGTTGTTGTATTACAGCCATCCCTTCCTTGCTCCCCTCTGTCCCCCTCCCCACCCACCCTTTCCTCCCAAAGTCAATCCCACCTGTTGTCCATGTCCATGGTTCCTTTATGCTAGGTTCTTGTCTAAGCTGCTCCCCTTCTTTGCCTCTGCCTCCCCCCTCCCCCCAACCCCTTTCCCCCTGACCACTGCAGGCCTATTCCTTGTATTCATACACTTAGTTCTGTTTTGCTTGTTGTTAGTTTTGCTCATTATTGTCCCGTAATGGGTGAGATCATATGATACCTGTCCTTCACTGACTGGCTTATTTCACTAAGCATAATACTCTCTCCAGTTCCATCCATGTTGTTGCAAAGGGTACAAGTTCCTTCTTTCTTTCTGCCATATAGAATTCCATTGTGTAAATGTACCAAAGTTTTTTGATCCAATCATCCACCGATGGGCACTTAGGCTGTTTCCAGCACCTGGCTATTGTAAATAGTGCCGCTATGAACATAGGTGTGCATAGGTTCTTATGAATTGGTG
>PVIW01014601.1:0-22734 GCA_004026585.1 Noctilio leporinus
GGAGCAAAAAGGGGATGGATGTAATACAACAACAATAAAATTAAAAAAAAAAAAAATAGCACAATTAAAAGCAAAGACCTGTAACCAGGGATGTTCTATCCAGCAAGGCTCTCATTTAAAATGGAAGGCAAAATAAAGTTCCACAGACCAAAAAAAAAAAAAGACTAAAAGAATACATCTCCACCAAACCATCACTGCAAGAGATACTAAAGGAACTGCTAATAAGAAGATAAAAAGAGAGAAAGTAACACAGATACAAAGGGGAAAATGGCAATGAATAAGTATCTATCAATAATAACCTTAAATGTAAATGGATTAAATACTCCAATCAAAAGAAACAGGGTAGATGAATGGCTAGAAACCATGGCCTATATATACGCTGTCTATAATAGACCCACCTCAGAACAAAACATCAACACAGACTGAAGTAAAGCAGTGGAAAAAAAATATTCCAAGCAAGTGGACGTGGAAATAAAAGTTGGGGTAACAATAGTTATGTCAGAAAGAGACTTCAAAACATAGGCCATAAAAAGAGACAGAGAAGGGAACAATGCACCAAAAACATAACCATCGCAAATATATATGCACCCAATATAGCAGCACCCAAACATATAAAAAAAATATGGAGGACTGCAAGAAAGATATAGAAAACAAGACACTTATAGTAGGGGGTTTTAACAACCCTCTATCAACAATGGATAGACCTTCCAAACAAAGAATCAACAAGGGTATTATGGCATTGAACCACAATCCAGATTAAAAGGACTTAATTGATATATATAAAACCTTTCACTCCAAAGAGATAAAATATACATTGTTTTCAAATGCACATGGAACATTCTCAAAAATAGACCACATGGTAAGACACAAATCAAGCCTCAACAAACTCAAGAAAACTGAAGTGATATGAAGCATTTTCTTGGATCATAATGTCTTGAAAGTAGAAACCAAACCTCAAGGGGAAAAACTCAAAAAACGTTCAAATTCATGGAGACTGAATAATATAATATTAAAAAATGAATGGGTTAATAATGATATCAAGGAAGGCATTAAAAAGTTTCTGAAAGCAAGCCCTGACTAGTAACACAGTAGATAAGGCACCAGTCTGCGAACCCAAAAGTCGCTGTTTCAATTTCCCAGCCAGGGCACATAACCAGGTTGCAAGCCAGGTCTCCAGCCATGTCCAGAGATGGAGGCAGGTGAAAGACAAGCATACATTGATGTCTCTCTCCCCCTCTGTCTCTCTCTCTACCCTTCTCTCTAAAAATAATAAATAAAATCTAAAAAAAAAAAAAGTTTCTGGAAACAAATGAAAATGAACACACAACAGTCCAAAACTGGTAGGACACAGCAAAGGCAGTCCTGAGAGGCAAGTTCATAGCAATACAGGCCTACCTAAAAGAGAGAAAAATTTCAAATAAACAACTTAACACTACATCTACAAGAACTAGAGGAACAACAACAAAAAAAGCCCAGAGTGAACAGAAGGAAAGAAATAATCAAGATCTGAGTGAAATTTAATAATATAGAGACTAAAAGAGTAATTCAGAGGATCAACAATAAATCCAGGAGCTGGTTCTTTTAAATATAAACAAGATCAACAAGCCTTTAACCAGATTCATCAAGAAAATAAGAGAGAGGACATAAATAAATGAAATCAAGAACAAAAGACAAGGAAGTACAACCAATACCAAAGAAATACAAGGGATTGTACAAAATTACTACAAACAACTATAAAACAAGAAATTTGACAACCAGAGTGCAATGGACAAATGTCTAGAAAGATATAATCTTCCAAAACTAAATCAAGAAGAAGCAAAAAGCCTAAATAGACTGATAACAACTGGTGAAACTTAAAGAGTAATTTTAAAACCTTCCATCATACAAAAGCCCTGTACAGGACAGGTTCATAAGTGAATTTTAATAAACACTTAGCAAAGAACTAACTCCAACCCATCTCAAACTATTCCAAAAAATTCAAGAAGAGGGATGACTCCCAAGCTCTTTTGAGGCCAGTATTATCCTAATTCCAAAACCACTTAAACATACAACAAAGGAATAAACTATAGGCCTATATCACCAATGAACATAGATGGTAAAATCCTCAACAAAATGTAGGCAAATCACAACTACCAATACATTAAAAAGACCATACACCATGCTCAAGTGGGACTCACCAGGGATGTAAAGATGGTACAATGTTTGCAAATCGATAAATATAATACATCACCTAAATAAAATGAAAGACTAAAATCAATGAGCATAGCAATAGATGTTGAAAAAGCGTTTGATAAAGTCCAGCACCCATTTATGATAAAAAACACTCAGCAAAGTGGGAGCAGAAAGAGTATACTTCAACATAATAAAGGGCATATATGAGAAACTTACAGCCAACATCATATTCAATGGGCAAAATCCAAAAGCTTTATTCCTAAGATCAGGCCAAGGCAAAGGTGTCCACTTTACCACTTCTATTCGACATAGCAGCGAAAGTTCTAGCCACAGTGATCAGACAAGAAAAAGAAATAAAAGACATCCAATTAGGAAAAAGGAAGTAAAACTGTCATTGTTTGCAGATGATATGATGGTGTACGTATAGAAAGCCCTATAGGCTCCACAAAAAAACTACTCAATCTAATGAGTAGTTAAAACAGCAGGATACAAAGTCAATATTCAGAAATCAAAGGCATTTTTGTACGTCAACAATGAAGTATCAGAAACAAAAACTAGGAAAAATCCCATATACCATAGCAACAAGAAAAACAAAGTACCTAGGAATAAACTTAACCAAGGAGGTAAAAGACCTAGTCTCAGAAAACAACAGAACACTGAAGAAAGACATTAAGGATGACACACATAAGTGGATGCATCCACCATGTTCATGGATTAGAAGAATTAAGAACATTAAAATATCCATAATACACACAGCAATCCTAATTAAAATACCAATGACATATTTCACAGATAAACAACAAATATTTTAAAAATTTATATGGAACCATAAATGACCCCGAATAGCCTCTGCAATTTTGAGAATATTAGGAGGGATCAAATTCCCTGATATCAAACTATATTACAAGGCCACTTACTTCATAACAGTCTGGTAATAGCATAAGAACAAACACATAGATCAATGGAACAAAATAGAGAGCACAGGAATAAACCCAAGCAAGTGTCTATGGTTAATTATTATTTGACAAAGGGGCAGGTGCATAAAATGGGAGTCAAAATAGCATCTTCAATTAATGGAATTTGGAGATCTGGACAGGTACATGCAAAAAAAAAATGAATCTAGACCACCAACTTATACCATACACAAGAATAAACTCAAGATGGATAAAGGATTTAAATATAAGCCATGCCACCATAAAAGTCCAAGAGAAAAGCATAGGCAGTAAAATTTCAGACATCCCATGCAGCAATATTTCCACCAATATGCCTCCTAGGACAAGGGAAATAAAGTAAAGAATAAACAAATGGGGCTACATCAAATTAAAAAGCTTCTGTATAGCTAAAGAAAACATCAGCAAAATGAAAAAGGAACCAATGGTATGGGAAAACATATTTGCCAATGATATCTTGGACAATGGTTTGATCTCCAAAATATATAAAGACCACGTACAACTCAACACCAGGAAGACAAACAATCCAATTTTAAAATGTGCAAAGTGGGGCTGGTGGCACAGTGGATAAGGTGCCAGCCTATGAACCCAAAAGTCGCTGGTTCAATTCCCCAGCCAGGGCACATAACCAGGTTGCAAGCCAGGTCTTCAGCCAGATTCGCAGCTGGAGGCAGGTGAAAGGCAACCATACATAGATGTCTATCTCCTTCTCTGTCTCTCTCCCTACCCCTCTCTCTAAAAAAAATAAATTAAAATAGTTTTAATTAATTAATTAAAAATGTGCAAAGGACCTGATCAGACACTTTTCCAAAGAGGACATACAGTGGGTCCATCAGCATATGAATGGATGCTCAACATCAGCAGCCATCAAAGATGCAAATTAAAACCACAAAGAGCTACCACCTCACACCTGTTAAAATGGCCATCATTAACAAATCAACAAACAAATGCTGGTGAAGATGCAGACAAAGGGGAACTACACTGCATTGTTGGTAGGAATGCAAATTGGTGCAGCCCTGTGGAAAATAGTATGGAATTTCCTCAATAAATTAAAAAAGGAAATGTCACTTTGATCCAGTGATCTCACTGCTGGGATTACACCCCAAGAATCCTGGAACATCAATTCAAAAGACCCTTTGCACCCCAGTGTTCATTTACAATAGATAAGGGCTTGAAACAGCTTTATTGTCCACCAGTAAATAAATGAGTGGATCAAAAACTGTGGTACATTTGCATAATAGAATACCACGCAGCAGAAAGAAAGGAACTCCTACCCACTGTGACAGCATGGATAAAACTGGAAAACATTATGCTAAGTGAAATAAACCAGGTGGTAAGAGCCGAATGCCATATGACCTCACCTGTAAGTACATCCTAATGAACAAAACAAATGAGCAGATTAGAACCAAGACATGGAAATAAGAAACAAACTGACAGCGTGGTAGGAGATAATGGGAAAGAAGGGGAAGAGTCTAGCCAAGGAACAAGTATAAAGGACCCATGGGACATGGACAACAGGGGCGGTTGACTATGTTGGGAGAGGGGTGGGCAGGGCAAGGGATAGCCAACAAGGAAAATTGAGACAATTGTAATTCAACGACAATAAGGTAAGATGAAATAATAATAAATGAATAGAAATAAATAAGTAAAATTTAAAAATGAACTATATCATATATATAAACTCTATGAGATAATTTAGTCCACAAATAATTTTAACTCCTGAGAATAAAATAATCAGTGGGAGAAAAATTTAATGTTGACAGAAATAAAAAAGTATTCCATTTTGAGTTAATTCAACACGTATAAACTTCACCCTTCAAGTACATTTTATAACTCAGCATCTCTTCCCTGTCTGTCTCAAAGGACAAACACCTTAAAACTCACATTCCCTAAATATGTTAATGAGGCAATCCTCTCACGGATATGCCCCTTTACCTTTTTCAAAGCATGTCTACAACTGTAATCTCTTTCTCATTACACCATCCCTGAGACTGCGCCATTCCTGTTTTAGACAAACCTGATAGTGTCAAGCACCTTGGATAAGGTCACTGAGCTATTTTTGGAAGGGCTATGACTACAACTTCCAACCCTCAAGTTTATACAACATTCTGCTCATTCTGTTTACCCCATTTCTATTTTTACTAGCGCCCCATTTGTTTCTCAAAACTGAATGAATATGCCTTAAATCTTTGGTTGTCAGACTTCCACAGTTTGATTTTTCTCAAATTTCTGGGTGGTTTTTCTTCTCAGGTGCACTTATTTCCTGTGGTTGTACAAGAAGGAGAAGCGTGTCTAACTACACCTCCATCTTGACCAAATTAACCTGGTATTGTAGGATTTTTTTCTTTTAAGTATATTACATTGATAATGTTGTTACAGTTGTCCCAATTTCTTTTCCTTTTGCTCCACTCTACCCAGTGCCCCAACTCCCTCCCACAACCCCACCCCACCCCACTTAGTTCATGCCCATGGGTCACACACGTTACCTGATTTCACCCTTTCCTTTATTATTCTTGTACCCACCAATTATGTTTCCTAATCCCTACACCATTTCCCCATTTCCCAGCTGATAACCATCCCAATGATCACCCCACCTATGGCTCTGATCCTATTCTGATTATTTGCTTAGTTTTTCTTATTTATTTATTCATTAAGATTTTATTTATTTATTCATTCATTAAGATTTTAATTATTACTTTTAAAGAAAGGGGAAAGGAGAGAGGTAGAGAGGGAGAGAAACATCAATGTATGAATGTATGGTTGCCTTTCACCTTCCTCCAGCTACAGACATGGCTGGAGACATGGCTTGCAACCTGGTTATGTGTCCTGGCTGGGACTCAAACCAGTGACCTTTGGGTTCGCAGGCCACCACCTAACCACTGTGCCACCAGCCAGGCTCTTTTTATTCCTTTAAGATTCTGTTGTTGATAGTTGTGAGTTTGTTGTCATTTTAATGTTCATAATTGATCCTCCTTTTAAGTCCCTTTAACATTTCACATAATAATGGCTTGGTGATAATAAAGTCCTAGGAAGCATTATATCTGCCCTTCCATTCTACATGACAGCTTTGCTGGATAGAGTAATCTTGGTTGTAGGTCCTTGCTCTTCATCACTTTGAATACTTCTTGCCTGCAAAGTTTATTTTGAGAAATCAGCTGATAGTCTTACAGGAACCCCTTTGTAGACCCCTTGTCTTTTCCCCTGTTACTTCTAAGACTATCTTTAAACCATGGCATTTTCATTATAATGTGTTTTGACGTGATTCTCTTTGGGTCTAGCTTATCTGGGACTCTCTGTGACTCCTGGCCTTGTACATTTTATTTCATTTCCCAAATCTGGGGAGTTTTCCTTATTTTTCACACAAGCTTTCAATTTCTTGCCCTCCCTCTTTCTGACACCCTATGATTTGGGTGTTGGCACATTTAAAGTCATCACAGAGGTTCCTAGGCCTCTCCTTATTTTTTTTCTATTCTTGTTTCCTCATCTGTAATGGTTGACTGTTTATTTCTTCCTTATGTTCCAAATTATTGATTTGAACTCCATTTTCCTTCCCTTCACTATTGGTTTCGTGTAGATTTTCCTTTATTTCACTTAGCATGAACTTCTGCATTCACTGTACTCAAGCATATCTGTCAAGCCTGTGAGCATCTTTATCACCAATGTTTTGAACTCTGCATCTGTTAGGCTGGCTATCTCCTTGTTGCTTAGTTCTCCCACAGCAACCCTGATGTGTTCCCTCTTTTGGACCATACTTCTCTGTCTCTTCAACTTGACTGGCTCCTGTGTTTGCCTCTCTGTCTTACATAGAGCTGTCGTATCTGTTAAACTGTAAGGGGCATAACCTTAGGTATTCATCAGTGTGGAGTGACCTCTTTCACCATGTAGTGCTGCTGTATGTAGGGGACGGTTCTGAAGAGTGAACAATGCTGCTTGTTCAGGATTCTCCCCTTTTACAGGCACCTCTCCACCTTTCTGTATGCAACTGGTGCCTCTCTAGCTGTTGCCCTGGCCATGGTTCCTGGAGTGGGCAGGTCTGCAGACATTCCAGGACTGTAGGGGCACTGTAAACAAACGGATTCTCCTAAGAGACAGGCAGTTTCTTCCACCACCCCAACTGCCACTGGTTTTCACATTCAGAAGCAATGTGGCTTTATTTCCCACCCAGGGCTGGAACCATGAGCCACAGGTTCTAGTCTAGTGCTGGGCTCACTCTCCAGGTGTCCCTAATATTTTTAATGTGTGACTGCACTTTCTGCCAGCTGGTCACAGACGCCAATCCACCACAGCTACCACACTTCCAAACCTGGCAGCCACACCATGTCCCTTCTGTCCCAGCTCTGCCTCTCCTACCTGTCTAGATGAGTATTGCTTCTTTATATCTTTTTGTGTTGGACTTCCATGCAGGTTGATTTTCTTGAATTTCCGGTTGTCTCTAGTTTTGAGGTAATTGTAGTTCTTCTTAGTTGTGGAGGGAGACACAGAGTGTGTATCTACGCCTCCATCCTGGACAGAAGTCCCCTTAGTTTTTTAAAAACTCCCCAGGTCACTCAAATGTGCAATCAAACTTGAGAATTTTAAGGTTTCAGAACCTTAAAATTAATGTGCAAATATATCTACAGAAAACTTTCAACACCTCTACTTTTATTCAAATTCAAAATAAGGAAACTTCTTAAATAATTTAACAACACATTTGAGATCACCAGTTTGAGACAAGTTTTGAATAGTAACTATTAAAGCTACCACTTATTAATAACCTATAATGTGCTTTAAAATATAACTACGTAAGGCCCATGAAGGCAAGGACTTGATTTAGTTCTCTGTCACAGCCCCAATTTCAAATATAGTGGCCTTGTATTTTAGATACTTAATTATATGTTGAATGAACAAATGAACACCTTAGTTACTCTCACAGTGGCCTCGAAGTTAGGCATTATTATTACTTCCTTGTCACTAAAGAGAATTTTTAAGTAACACGTGCTCCACTTACTACCTAGATAATGCTAAAATTACATGTCTTTTCAGGTAGTTAATCAAAATTGATCTTTTGTTCCAAGATCTAATAAGGTATATTACAAAAGTTATTTTAATTTCTAGCTATATTATTTGATGTCAAAAGCTAGGCATATTGACATCAAGTATATCTTTGCATTGTCTAAGGTCATACTGGACAATAATCCAGGGACCCCACTTATAGCAAACATATTATAAACTCAAGCCACATAGCTAACTTACTATGTAAGGTTTTAAGAACTGAATGGAAAAAATTAAGCGCATTTCATCTAAAATATGATTCAATGCTTAGTCAAGTAATGAGTTGGCATGCAGTAGTCAACACCAATTGAATTATTCCTAAACACTGGTCTCAGTTATTCTTAGTATCAAATCCTGCAACAAGATGTCAAAATTTACACTAAGCTTTTGAGAAATAACATCCAGTTCTTTAAGCCAGTCAATGCTAGGTTCAGGGCAAAGTATCAAAGGTAGATGAGCCTGCTTAGAATACTCAGCTAAGAACAAATAAAAGAAAATCAAAAAAGGAAGGAATAGTAGGTAAAACAAAAATTTGTAACCACACCCTTCTTCACCTCCAGTCAACCAAACAGACCATTAATAAAAACTCAATCCCGGCCCTGGCTGGTGGCACAGTGGATAAGGAGCCGGCCTGCAAACCCAGAGGTCACTGGTTCGATTCCCAGTCAGGGCACACATAACCAGGTTGCAAGCCAGGTCTCCAGTCAGGTTCATGGTGGCTGGAGACAGGTGAAAGGCAACCGTACACTGATGTCTCCCCCCTCTATGCCTCTCTCACTCTTCCCCTCTCTCTAAAAGATAATAAAATTAAAAAAAAAAAAAAAAAAAAAAAAAAAAACACCTCAATCCCTAGGTATAAACTGGGGTAAAAATCTGTAATTTGCCAAGATTAAAGAGCTAAACAAAAGAAGTAAGTAATACCTGTGGAAGAAGCTCTGCTTCTTTTTCAAATGAAATAATTTTTTTGAAGAACATTCAAAAAGCTTCTTTAGAATTTTAGAATGACATAAAATTGATATATAATGCCTAAGGAATAAACAGAAATTTGCTAATATTAATATAAATTTGATGTTGTTAGTAGAGTTATCTGAACTAATATTTCAAGATTATCCCAGAGATAGGTCTGGTTCAACTGTTGCTAAAAACTGTATACACCATATAAGCAAAAGGCAGCATAAATGTAACAAGAATTCAAAATCCAGGAAAGAAGCAAAATACAGTATTTCATCATTTGGCTAATGTGTAAGTGCCAGTGTTAGCCTGATGGTATGCCATGTACAAAAGCAAAAGTCTTCCACCCACAATATTTGTTCTACAAATAAAAATACACTTAATTCATTTGGTGTTACACATATTCACATGGCCCTGTGGGTTATTTTTAATTCATAACCTCTATTACATAACACTTTAATATGAGCAGCAGCCTTATAAAAGAACCATATGATCAACCAGTTGGGTCCTATATCTGAGATGCACCTTGATCACAGATGAAGCATCTTAGAGAATCTTAACCCTAACCTTTCAATGTACCTTCAACACATTATTTAGAAAATTACTATTCTAGCATCTGAAATGATACCTAATGAGGAGAGATAAGGATAAGAAACCAGTGACACATAAATGCTAGTTAGGATCATACTATAATTCAACTTTTAAAATAAGAATGTAAAGGCTATACTCACCCTGATACCCAACTCATTCATTATGCCATAGATTACATGGTACCCTGGTGATACCAAACAGTTAAGATGTTTTCTGAGTTTCTAACTTCTCAGAAACTATCTCCAGTCACTTAGGGACTGGAGTCAGTGAAGCTAGCCCATCTGTTCTGTGGTTTCTGCTCAGTGCTCCCATATTTAACTTACAAAATAAACAGATCAAACACAACAGAACTGTCTATCATTACAGGTGGGCACAAAAGAATTTTAAACACCCTTAATTTCCCCTAAACAGTCGATTGCCAAGTCCTTTTGAGTTCTGTCTGCAATACCTCTCAAATATTTCCATTGGCTCCAACTCCACTGTTCCTCCCACAAGTCACAATGTCTCAAATAGAGCTACCTAACCACTCTCCCCAGAATCTTGCCACTAGCCCTGCCTAACCCTACCCAGCCCTGCTCAACCTCTTCCTCATGCTGTAGTTCAAGTAATCTTTTCAAAAACCAAATGTGACCGACTACCTACTTACCCCTCCCATCTTTACCTTCTATAATGGCTTCACATTGCATTGGGTAAAATCTACATCCTTTCGAGGGCAATCAAGGCCCTACATGATGTGGACCTGATTAAAATTCCTGGCCTTGGCTCTAACCATACTCTGCACTGAGATCTTTGCTTTCATCACTTGGGACACCTCGCAGCTGTTTGGACACACCATATTCTCTTACAACCCCAAAGATTATTGCACATTCCTTCTTCTCCCCATACTCAACTCCTACTCTACCAAATCTCAGCACAAAATTTACCTGTTTAGAGAGGCCTCCCTAATCCCCCAGCCAGGTCAAACCCCTGTAAAATCATAGACTTTACAGCTGTAAATTGACATTTATTATTAGATTATTGGATTGATCTCCATAATGTCCATTGACTGCAAGCTCCATGAAGGCACAGACTATGCCTATTTTAACTAGGGTGACAAATCATTCCAGTTTTCTTGGAACAATTTCAGTTGTCTTCAAGTAATTATTAAGAGTGGTACCTTTGTGTCTCAAAGGTATCCAATCAGATTAAAAGTTACATGGTTACCCTAGTTTATCACTAAATCCCTAACCTTATAGCTTAGCAAAAATATAAAGTAGTATTGACTAAATTATTGAACATGAAATCTAATTATGTACAGGGTACTCGTGATCAATTGGCAATAACTTTGCATCTCCTTATTTCATGCGCTTATTAATTTTGAAAAACAATGTTTCTAAGGTTATGATTTAACACCATTGTTTCAGATATTAAGTATTAAATTCTGAGAGCAACCATCAGGTCAAAGGAATACGATGTTAGAGCAACCATAATTTCTGGACTGCATGCAGGGCAAACTGCTAAGGAAATTGTGAACTTCAAAGGCATCCTTTGGGAGAACCAATATGGCGGAGGAGTAAGTAGAGCTACACCAATCTCCTCCCAAGACCAAACTGGAATTACAAATTAATTGAGGCAAAAGCATCCAGAATAACCAAAAGAACACCAACTGGAGAAAAGTCTTATTACCACAGACAGAACAGAAAAACCGATTCATCACAACATGACTGGTTAGGAAGAGCAGAACTGCAAGAGTCTGGATGGGTTCCCATGGGCAGCAGCTGAAGAGATGGATACACATCTCAGAAGCCTGGGCTCCACCTGAGAAGGGTGGGATCTAAAGCCCCAACTGGGCTTCCCAGCCTACAGCAACAAAGCTGAGAGTAAAACAGCGCCCAGCTGTGAAATGCAAAAAGCCACCAGGTTTAATTGGAGTGACAGAGACGGAGTTCTTATAGGGACCACACAGGAAAATACAGAGGCACCCACCTACTCTGGGCTCCAGAAGAGAAAGGGCAGAGTGGACTAAAGAAGCTGGGGAAAGTATGAGTCAGTGGCTTTAAGGGGAGGCCTGAGGGAAGAGCCCATGAATCCAGTGCTGACCCATCTGCCATACAGAGGGCAGGAGCCTGAGGGGAAGCCACAGTCCCACCCATAGGAATTAATCCACCCTACCCACTGATTTTAGTGGCCTAAAACTGACCACTGATCACAGACTGATTGGATTAATAGCTAAAGGAGACAAACACAGTGGATTTGTGGTAGTCTCCAACTGGCTAAGTAAACCCAGACTGGGACACAAGCTGACTTCACCAAGCACAGATCCAGGAAGTAAAAAAAAGTGCACCTCTATACCACAGAAGGTAACAACACTAAGACAGTGAGTCAAAGCAGACCAATCCAACAAGCAGAAACAAACATGAGCCACCTAAAAAGGGGAGAAAAATAAACCCTAGCAAATGGAAAGGAGGAATCCCCAGGAAGAGTGCAAAATGAAATAGAGGCAAGCACCCTATCAGACATGGAATTCAAAATAATTATGATAGAGAAGTTCAATGAGCTCAGCGAGTTCAAAGAAAACTACAAACTCCAAGGGAACTACAAATAACTCCAGGGAAGCTACAAGGAACTTACTAAGAACTACGCAAGCATTTAAAAGGACATAGACACCATCAATAAGAGCCAGGAAGAAATGAAGAATACCATTTCTGAACTGAAGAACACAGTAAAAGGAATCAAAAGCAGGTTACTGAAAGCAAAGGATCAGGTCAGCAAGCTGGAGGTCAATGTAGAAAAAAATTGTCGGGCAGTGCAACAAAATGAAAAAAAGACAGAAAAAGAATGAAGAGGTTTTAAGACAGCTGCAAGACAACATGAAACGTAATAACATCCGTATCATAGGGATACCAGAAGGAGAAGAGGAGGAGCAAGGGATAGAAAGCCTCTTCAACAAAGTAATGACAGAAAACTTCCCCAACTTGAGGAGAGAAAATGTCACCCAAACTCAGGAAGCACAGAGTCCCAAGGAAGATGAACCCAAAGAGGCCCACTCCAAGACATATCATCATGAAAATGGCAAATTTCAAAGACAAGGAGAGAATCCTAAAAGCAGCAAGAGAGGAACAGCTAATAACGTACAAGGAGGCTCCCATAAGGCTATATCAGCTGGTTTGTCCACCAAAACAAAACAAGCCAGAAGGGAATGGCAAAAAATATTTGAAGCAATGAAAAACAAAGGACTGCAACCAAGAAATACTCTACCCAGCAAGGCTGTGATTCAAAATGGAAGGTGAAATAAGGAGCTTCCCAGACAGAAAAGTCTAAAATACATCCCCACAAAACCAGCGTTACAAAAGATGCTAAGGGGTCTGCTTTAAGAAGATGAAGAAAGAGAGAGACAGGAATACAGGTACAAAGGTAAATGGATTAAATGCACCAATCAAAAGACATAAGGCAGCTGAATGGATTAGAACCAACTTTAACTTAGGAATGATATAAAGTGATACTATTATAAATAGATTTTACCAAATAAGGTACAATTTTGTATATTACTTGTATCTGCAGGTTAAGTTTTCTTAGATTGGAATTATTTCACAATATGGGAAATTGTACCATGGGTGAAGCAAGTCACAAATGGATGTCCTTTTATCTTACAAGATGGTGCACCAGTATATAATGCCAAAAAGGTACAATGTTTCTCAGCGTTAATGCTACTTTCAATAACTCAGAAAATCGAATGCAGTTAAAGAAGAAGAAAAAAGTAAGAAAATGTGGATGTATATTACATAGAAGACATGCTATCTTTCGTATTCACTGTTACAAAATTCACTGTGCTTATTTGAGGGTGTGTAATAGATTTTGTTAGCAATTTATGTTTTAAATAGCAACCAACTGGTCATGGGTGTGTTGTAAAATCAGTCAATCTTTAGGTTAGAAAAAATGCTGAGAATGAAGACCCATTTGGATGGTAGTTGCAAACTACTAAACTACATGATTTGGATACATAGACAATATATATTCTCATATTAGGATTAATAAATTAGATGAGATTCCCTTCACATACACATTTCCAGTTATGAAGGCCCCCCAAATAGGGATACTTTGAAAAAGGAATTAATGCTATAGTAAACATTATTATTGAAATGTGAACATACCTAATCTCAACCTCAACAGACTCTTCAATAGTTCCAAGGTTAGTTTAGGACCACAAAGGAAGTCAACCACAAGTTCAAAAAATAGCTAGAATACTATTCTACAAAATTATTTAAATTCTAGGGACTTTTCTTTTTCACCTCAACTTAGTAGACATAATAATTTCTACTCTGGGGATCAGCTGAGCACTGCAAGTGCCATTATTTCTGAAGGCTTCAACTTGTATAACACATGTAGAGGAAAACCAGAGGGTATTGAAAGAAGTAAGACCTTTGCACAGCCCAAATAAATAAATCTACTATTTAAGATGAAAAAGTCCAAAAAGAATAAGTTGCCATGCAGTAGCTTAAAATAAAGTTGAATTGTATTATTGAAGGGGGGAGGATCTGACTCAAAAACCAAATTCATTTTTCACTATGGGTTTTGCACTGTCTCTAAGACAACTTTCACAAAAGTGAGTTCTACAATACACCATTTCTGTGATATATTTCACAAAAATAACATTCCAAAGTAAAATAAGTATTAAAGAAGAAAAAACTGCTTAATCTTGCTACAATATATCTAAAATACTATCATTTAACATGTAATAATTACGTAAGTTATTGGCATATTTTAAATTTTTTGTATTAACTCTTCAAAATCCAGTATGTACTTTAAATATGTATAAAAATATGTAGGGGTATAAATCAATTTTTGCATGTGTTTGGTAATATTGCAATTCATATTACTTAAAATTCTACAGTAATTCTTTAAACAAATGAATTAACGTAGGCATTTTGGAATAATAAAAAGAAAATTTTGTATTAATATGATTAATAAAAAAAAAAAAGCTAAGATTGAGAACATGATGATGTCCACTGATAAAGGTAAGTTAAAGTGTGCTCAAGATTCCAAAATTGAATTGAGTCTATTATTGCAGCAAATGGATGCTTTTTAAAATAATTTTTAAAATGGCCCCGGCTGGTGTGGCTCAGTGGATTGGTGTCAGCCTGTGAACCCAAAGGTCATTGGTTCAATTCCCCAGGGAACATAACCAGGTTGCAAACCAGGTCTCCAGCCAGGTCCTTAGCTGGAGGCAGGGGAAAGACAACCATACATTGATGCTTCTCTCCCTTTCTTCTTCCCTCCCTGAACTTCTCTCTGAAAATAATGAATAAAATCTTTTAAAAAATAAAATGAAATAAATGACTATGTTTATATATTTACATATAAAAATAAATTTATTTCAAAATATAAATAAATTTGTGGTATGTTGTTTATTTTACTAAAATTTTGCCAATTGATCACCTGCACCCATACATTTATATAACAGGAAAAATGATTTATCAAGCAGCTTTCCAACATATCAAATTGCTAAACAAAGCAAGCAATCAAATATATAGCCAATCTCTGGCATTTAAAATGACTAAGCTTAGTTAGTAAATGCACAATATGTTGTATGAACTCTAGAGAAACACCTTTGTGTCCCTATTATTCCAAAATGGGTCACTAGGAGATTAACTGTTTCAATGATGTCAGTATTTCCAAGTTTGTATAAAGAACACTTTGACCCAAATAAAGGTATCAGAATAGCTTATCCATCACAGAAGTACACTAAAAACCATTCTGCCTTAATTACTGCACCAAGTAAATCAAAGTGCTGCCTGAATATGCCTTTATAGACAACCAAGACTCATCAAATTCAACCACAGGTATGGAAGGTATTAAATTACATTTCCACTTAGTAATTGGCTTTAATCAATACAAAAAGTCTTTGTTAAACAACTCCATTTGAGAAAAGAAATATAAAATCATGCACAGTTCATGCTGCTTTGGACAATAAACAATATTTGATAATTAATTCCATGAGAGCAATAATACTTCAGATGACTATCTCCTAACTATATTTAAAGAGACTGAAGAAGTAAGTGATCCATAGGCTGCCAGAGGCAATATCATCCAAGCATTCTTCAGATCTGAGGTGTGTTGTGTTATCCCTCACATAGCTCCAGAGGGCTAGAATATACACCAGAAATTTTCATTAAAAATGAAGTCAGGCAAAAGACTATCAACCAACATACTGAGGGGAATCATATACAGGGTGCAATTGATTGGCAAAATTTTAGTGAAATAAACATACCACAAAAGTGTTATATTTTGAAATAAATTTATTCTTTTAGTTAATACATAAACATATTATTATTTTTTTAATTGTTAAAAAAATTTGCCATTTGCTGCAATAATAGACTCGATTCAACTTTGGAATCTTGAACACATTTTAACTTTTCTTTCTCCATGGACATCATCATGTTTTCAATATTAGCTTTAACAGACTCTTTATTGAAATGAGGTTGTTTATTAACTTCTCTCTCACAAATGTTCCATAATAATCTCATGGATTTGCATCTGGTGAACTAGGAGGCCAGATTTCCTTTGACCAGAATTCAGAAATATTGACGCTGAGAAATTCTTGCACCTTTTTGGCGTTATGTGCTGGTGCACCATCTTGTTGGAAGATAAAATGACGTCCATCTGTGACTTGCTTCAACCAGGGTACAACTACTTCCCTCAAAACGTCAAGGTAAATATCAGCAATTACCTTCAAGACTTGTGGGGAAAAATGCAGGGTCATGATAGCTCCTTCACTGCTGACAACACTAACACCATCACTGTTGCAGGAAATTTTATTTTTATGACATTTAATGAAAATTAGGACATCATTAAGATTCTCACAAAGCCACCTGTTGTTTCTTCTGTTAACTCCTTTGTTTTGCTGAAAATTCTTTGGATCAGAGAAGAAAATCAGAGGGTTTTTTCCTTTGGGAGTTCTCAATGTTGTTAGCAGTGTCCTTGCTCTTTCAAAGCTCCTTTCCTTTGTCTGCTGTGTCATAAACTAGCCTCTTCTAAGAACATACAATCTGTATCTGATATCTTCAGCAACAATCTTGGGACCCATTACATCCGACATCTGCAGTTCTCTTGCTACAGAGAGCATTAACTTTCCTGGATCTTCATTGATGATCTCCTGGATTCTGTGTACAATATTTAGACTTGTGCGATCCTTATGCGTTTTCCTTGTTGGTGTGGCGACATCAGGATCAGCATCATATACCTTCTTCACATTGTCAACTGTATGTAAAGGATGTTAATTGAAATCCACAATTTCCTTGGCAGTTGGCCCTGCATGCAGTCCAGAAATTATGTTTGTTTTAACATAGTATTCCTTTGACATGATGGTTGCTCTCAGAATTTAATACTTTATATCTGAAACGATGGTAAATCATAATCTTAGAAACATAGTTTTTCAAAATTACTAAGAAGCACATGAAATAAGGAGAAGCAAAGTTATTGCCAATGTATCATGCACACCCTGTATGTTAAGAGAAAAAGGTCTAGCCAGAAATTCCTTCTTGGCGCTTTCCCAGATAAGAATTTTCACCAGGGACTAGACAGGGATGGATGTGTAAACCCCTCTTCAAAGGAAGTTCTGTACAAGAATTTCCCTGCATTACTCATTTAATTGGCTTATATATATTTTTTCCTGTCTCAATTACACATGGAAACAATCTAACAGTAATTGAGGTTTTCATTACAAGTCCATAGGTTCATAGAATTTTAAGTAAAAGACTTCCATCTTTACACCATCAGAGTTTTGTTCCTTATACAAAGCCTCAGAGTACAACCTGAGTTCTTACCATACAGGTTCAAAGACATTCCTATAAAGGTGCATAAACCTTATGTGCACAAAGTTATGGTGGGCTAATTTTTTTTTTTTTCTTCTGGAGAAAAGATCCTTAGCTTCAAATTATAAATTGATTTTTAATCTCAAAGTTAAGAGCCTTTTTATTATCAAATTAATTCCTGATTTAAAAAAAAAAAAAAAAAAAGCTCTCAATTAAAAGCATAGTAAGATGAATCCCTTAATTAAAAAAAAATGCTTAGTGCCCTGGCTGGTAGCACAGTGGTTAAGGCGCCGGCCTGCGAACCAAAAGGTCGCAGGTTCGATTCCCCAGCCAGGGCACATAACCAGGTTGCAAACCAGGTCTCTAGTCAGGTCTGTGGCTGGAGGCAGGTGAAACGCAACCATACATTAATATCTCTCTCCCTCTCTGCCTCTCTCCCTTCCCCTCTTTCTAAAAATGATGAAATAAAATCTTTAAAAAAAAAAAAAAAAATGCTTAGAGATGTGGTCAAGATGGTGGTGTTATTGGACATGGCTTGCCTCTTCACACAACTACACCAAAATTACAACTAAAATATAGAACAAACATCAGCCAGAACCATCAGAAATCAAGTTGAATGGAAGTCTGGCTGATACAGAATTTAAAAATATATATAACCATTGAGACAGAAAGGAGGTGCACCAACCCGAAATGAGCTGGTCTCTCACCCAACGTGTGGTTAATAAAAATTTGATAGGGATAGGATAGCTCAGGACTAAGGAGTCCCAGCACCACATCAGGTCCTCTAACCCAGGGTTCCAGTGCCAGGAAGGTAAGTCCCCAAAACTTCTGACTGCAAAAATTAGCGAGGATTGAGTTGGTGGAAGAAACTTCTAAAGGTCCAAGAAGTTCCTCTTAAAGAACCCAAACATGAAAATTGGGAAAACTATAATAGCAAAGTCAATAAAATACAGTTAAAAAAAAAAAAAAAGTACCCACACATGGACTCACTTACTCAGACTCACACCCTCTGAGTTCTAGCACTAGGATAGTAGCATGAAAGCTACCAGTGGTATTACAGGGAGCAACTGAAGTGTCTACCATCAGGTCAAGCATAAGCCATGGCCCCTCTTCTAAACCCTCCCCCTACAGAGCCAGCATCTGAGATACCATCAATTTGGCTACCTTGGCAATCCCCAGGGACTCCACCCCACCCAACTAATGAGCCCACCCATGCTACTTTTCCATATGAATGACTGGTCTGGGCTCATGCTTCACAACTTCCTAAATTCTCTCAAACAAGCAACAACAGCTGGCCTCAGTGAGCTCCAGGCCTGGCACTAGCAGCAGTCAGCTTAGATTCACTGCTTAACCTCACCTAGGAATCTCCAAGTCCAACACAAGCAGCAGCCATCTCAGGTGCTTTATAGCTAAGCTGGGTGGCCCCAGGCAAAACACAGGTGGCAGGTGGGGGCAGACCTTGGCCTGCACCACCCATGAAACAATAGGGCCAGCACACCTAAATGACAACTACAGACCAAATCAGAGCACCACCACCCTACCCCTGTGCAGCTGACCCTCCACAAATGGCAGAGGTTGGTGGTCAGTGGTCACAGTCAATCTTTGCCTAGGTAAATTCCTCCCATTGATTTGCCCACAGCAACCAAGTCTCAACTACAACAGGAGGATAGCACCTCAAGTACTCAGCTTGGGTTACAGGAGATGCTGTGCCACAGGACCCTAGAGGACACCTACTACATTAGGCAATACTACCAAGACAGGGAGTTAAATCAGCTCTATCCAATATACAGACACAAATACAGGGAGGCTGCTAAATTGAGATGGCAAAGAAATATGGCCCACATGAAAGAACAGAACAAAATCCCAGAAAAAGAACTAAACCAAATGGAGATAGCCAATGTAGTGATCAGGATGCTCAGAGAACTCACTGAGTATGGCCAGAAAATAAACAAAGAAGTGATGGTTATACAAAGTAAAATAAAGAAAAATATACAGGGAACCAACCATGATGGGAAGGAAGCAGGGATTCAAATCACTGATACGGAACAAAAGGAAGAAACAAACATTCACCCAAAACAGAAAGAAGAAACAAGACCTGAGGGGAAAAAAAATGGGGGAGGGGCGGGGATTATAAACCTCTGGGACAACTTTAAACATACCAACATCTAAATCATAGGGTTGCCAAAATGAGAAGAGAAAGAGCAAGAAATAAAAAACTTATTTGAAAATACAGTGACCTGCGAACCCAAAGGTCGAAAGTTCGATTCCCCAGCCAGGGCACATAACCAGGTTGCAAACCAGGAGAGTCAGGTCTGTGGCTGGAGGCAGGTGAAAAGCAACCATACATTGATGTCTCTCTCCCTCTCTGCCTCTCTCCCTTCCCCTCTCTCTCTGAAAATAATGAAATAAAATCTTTAAAAAAAAAAAGAAAAGAAAAGAAAATATAGTGAAAAAAAACTTCCCTGATTTGGTAAAGGAAATAAGACATACAAGTCTAGGAAGCACACAGAGCTCAAACAAGCTAGAACCAAAGAGGACCACATCAAGACACATCATAACTATAACGCCAAAGATTAAAGATAAACAGAGAATCTTAAAAGCAGCAAGAGAAAGGCAGAGAGTTACCTATAAAAGAATTGTGGATTGACTTTGTGGGGGAATGGGTAGGTGGGTAAAGGGACAGAGGGGAGCAAAAAGGGGATGGATGTAATACAACAACAATAAAATTAAATTAAAAAAAAAAAAAGTAATTGTGGTAAGACCATCAGCTGATTTCTCAAAAGAAACTCTGCAGGTATGAGGCTGGTAAGAAGTATCCAAAGTGATGGAAAGCAAAGATCTACAGCCAAGATTACTCTATCCAGCAAAGTTATCACTTAGAATGGAAGGGCAGATGGGCAGGGCAGATAAAGTGCTTCCCAGACAAGGTAAGGCTGAAGGAATTTATTATCACCAAGCCATTATTACATGAAATGTTAAAGTGGCTTTAATTTATTTAATATTTAATTAATATTTTAATATGAAATATTAATTTAATATTTAAAGGGGCTCTAATGTTTAAAAGATCAAAACTATGAACATTAAAATGACTATAAACTCAAAACTATCAACAACTGAATCTAAAAAACAAAAACTAAGCAAACAATCAGAACAGGAACAGATTCACAGATATGGAGGTCATTTGAAGGGTTATCATCCCCTCTGAAAGGGAAATGATGCAGGGATCAAGAAACATAATTGGCAGGAACAAAACAGACAGGAGTTTGTTAAGAATAATATAGGAAAGGGTGAAGCCAAATAACTTACATGCATGACCCATGAACATGAACTAAGGGGGCCAGGGGGTTGCTAGAGGGAAAGGAGTTACTGGATGATAGTGGCAAAGGGAAAATACTGGGATAGCTGTAACAAGATAATCAATAAAATATACTTTAAATTTTTTTAATTAAGTTTAGTATGGCAAACAGACTGCACTCAAAATTTGCAGTACAAGGTAGATTTTAGCATAACCATTTACATTAAATGAGCCAACTATAACACTCTATACCATTCTTCTAAAACTGCATTTACTCACCAAATATTTATTGAATGTTTTAAGTATTGAGATACAAAATGGATGGTCTAGTGGAGGAGATGGCAATAAATTAGCAAATAAATGATTAAAATACATGATCACACAGATGAAATAAGTAAGATGTTACAAAACAGTCACAGGTATGTAAAACACAGCATCAGGAATGTGGTCAATAATATTCTAATAACTGTGTATGGTGCCAGACAGGTACTAGACTTAGCAAAGGATCACTTTGTAAATTATATTATTGGCTAACCACTGTGCTGTACTCCTAAAACAAATATAATTTAAAAATTACTGTCTATAAAAAAATTAAATAAAATATATGATTACAGATGTTCTTAATCACAATGAAAGAAACCAACAGGTAGCTATAATTTAGTATAAATAATATAAATAACAGCAGGTGGTCAGGAAAGGCCTCACTCATTTTTCCCTCTACCCAAGAAATAGAGAACAAATCTTTATAATTAATCAAATCCAGAGGAGACCATGCAGACTTTCTTATTTTTAGTTGAGAGAACCTTTAAAGTATCAAGTTATTGTTAAAATAGTAAATAGATTTTAAAATATTAGTTTCTTCAAATTCTGTCTACAAGCAGAAAATTACAAATAGGAACACATGAAAAGGAGGTTAAACAACGTGTGGCAATAGACAAATTATTTTTCTAATTTGAACTGCTTAGCTAAAAAGGCAACAGGAAACTACAAGGTCATAAAAAGTTATCAAACAAAATTTTATCTGAAAGGCCAGAGAATGATTCTTGTAATATCTGTCTCTATGATATATCCAGAGTCTGACAAGCTTTATTCAAAAATTAGATTCAGAATCATTAGCAATACTTGTGTAGATATGTGTGACTTTCCCGTTAAATATAATGTGGTTTCACAGTTCTAGTAAGTTCAAGGAACAAGATTCCATGTGTCAAGGTCTTAATGCTGCATCATGCCAGCCCCCAACAAGGAAGCCAGCACCAAATGTCCTCTTTGTACTCAGAACTCCCTTGCTGAGGATATCCTCTACCTGATAGGGCCCCTCAGAGAGCCTGCAGAGGCTCTTGAAAAGCAGAACAAAAATAAGTTGAAACTATACATGTTAGAGTCAAATAAAAATTTTGTCTTTATATACCACAAAAGTAAATCACATTTTAAAACTATCACCTCTTAAGTAACACTTATAACAAAAACTTCCCAAAATGTCAGTGAAGAGAATAAACACATGAATAATATCAAGTGCTACCAAATATTATTATAAGAGATTTTACCAAAGAAACTATTAAATTTAGGGCATGAAAGAATCAACAGGGGTTTCCTTAAAAAACTAAAAATGGAACTGCCTTTTGATTCAGCAATTCCACTACTTGGACTATACCCAAAGAAGCCTGAGACACCAATTCATAAGAACCTATGCACACCTATGTTCATAGCGGCACTATTTACAATAGCCAGGTGCTGGAAACAGCCTAAGTGCCCATTGGTAGATGATTGGATCAAAAAACTTTGGTACATTTACACAATGGAATTCTATATGGCAGAAAGAAAGAAGGAACTTGTACCCTTTGCAACAACATGGATGGAACTGGAGAATATTATGCTTAGTGAAATAAGCCAGTCAGTGAAGGACAGGTATCATATGTTCTCACCCATTACAGGACAATAATGAGCAAAACTAACA
>PVIW01014602.1:7230-22853 GCA_004026585.1 Noctilio leporinus
AACTGCTCCCCTTCCTTGCCTCTTCCTCTCCCCTCCCCCCACCCCCCCTACTCCCTGACCATTGAAGGCCTATTCACTGTATTCATATATTTGGTTCTGTTTTATTTGTTGTTAGTTTTGTTCATTATTGTCTTGTAATGGTTGACAGCATATGGTACTTGTCTTTCACTGACTGGCTTATTTCACTAAGCATAATACTCTCCAGTTCCATCCAGGTTGTTGCAAAGGGTAGGAGTGCCTTCTTTCTTTCTGCTTTGTAGTACTCCATTGTGTAAATGTACCAAAGTATTTTGATCCAATCATCCACTGATGGGCAGTTAGGCTGTTTCCAGCACTTGGCTATTGAAAATAGTGCTGCTATAAACCTAGGGGTACATCAGTTCTTCTGAATTGGTGTTTCAGGGTTCTTTGGGTACATTCCTAGTAGTGGAATTGCTGGATCAAAAGACAGTTCCATTTTCAGTTTTTTGAGGAAACCCCATACTGTTTTTCACAGTGGCTGCACAGCCTGCATTCCCACCAACAGTGAACCAGGGTTCACTTTTCCCAACATCCTCCCCAACAATTGTTGTTTGTTGATTTGTTGATGATTGCCATACTGACAGGTGTGAGGTGGTATCTTATTGTGGTTTTAATTTGCATCTCTCTGATGGCTAATGATGTTGAGCCATCTTCCATATGACTTTGGGCCATTTGTATGTCTTCTTTAGTGAGTTGTCTGTTCAGGTCCTTTGCCCATTTTTTAATTGGGCTGTTTATCTCTCTGGTGTTGAGTCATATTAATTCTTTATATATTTTGGATATGAAACCCTTGTCTGAGGTATCATTGGCAAATATGTTTTCCCATACAGTTGCTTCCCTTTGAATTTTGCTGATATTTTCTTTAGCTGAACAGAAACTTTTCCATTTGATATAGTCCCATTTGTTGATTTGTTCTTTTATTTCCTTTGCCTTTGGTGAAGTATCAGTAAACATATTTCTGCATAGGATATCTAAAATTTTACCACCTATATATTTTCCAGGACCTTTATGGTGGCCCTACTTATGTTTAAGTTCTTTATCCATGTTGAGGTTATTCTGGTGTATGTTGTAGGTTGGTAGTCTACTTTTATTTTATTTTATTTTATTTTATTTTTGCATGTTGCTGTCCAGTTCTCCCAACACCACTTGTTGAAAAGATTGTTTTTACTCCATTTTATGTTCCTTCCCCCTCTGTTGAATATTAATTGACCATAGAGTCCTGGGTTTATTTCTGGGCTCTCTATTCTGTTCCATTGATCTATATGTCTATTCTTAGGCCAGTACAAGAGTGTTCTGATGACAGTAGCCATGGAGTAAAGTTTGATGTCTGATATTGTGATTCCTCCTACCATGTTCTTCTTTTTCAAGATTGCTGTGGCTATTCGTGGGCATTTTTGGCTCCATATAAATTTTTGAAGTATTTTTTTTTATCTCTGTGAAGTATGTCATTGGTACTTTAATTGAGATTGCATTGAATCTATAGATTGCTTTCGGTAGTTGGACATTTTAATGATGTTAATTCTCCCCATCCATGAACATGGTATATGCTTCCATTTATTTGTATCTTCCTTAATTACTTTCTTCAGTGTTCTGTAGTTTTCATAATGCAGATGTTTTTCCTCCTTGGTTAAGTTTATTCCTAGGTACTTTATTTTTCTTGTTGCTGTGGTAAATGGGATTTGTTTTCTAGCTTTTATCTCTGATGTTTCATTACTGGTATAAAAAAATGCTTTTGATTTCTGAATATTGACTTTATATCTAGCTAGTTTGCTAAATTTGCTTATTAGGTCGAATAAGTTTTTGGTGGAGTCTATAGGGTTTTGTACGAACTCTATCATATTATCTGCAAATAATGACAGTTTGACTTCCTCCTTTCCAATTCAGATACCTTTGATTCATTCTTCTTCTCTGATAACTATGGTTAGAACTTCTAAAATGATGTTGAACAAAAGTGGAGAAAGTGGAAAGCTTTGTCTTGTTCCTGATCTTAGGAGGAAAGCTTTTAGTTTTTGCCCACTGAGTATGATGTTGGCGTCAGGTTTCTCATATATGACCTTGATCATATTGAGGTATGCTGCCTCTTTTGCCATTTTGCTGAGTGTTTTGATCATTAATAGTTGCCATATTTTATCAAATGCTATTTCAGCATCTATTGATATGATCATATGGTTTTTGTCTTTCATTTTGCTGATAATGGTGTATTACATTTATTGACTTGGGAATGTTGCATCATCCTTGCACCCCTGGGATGAAGCCCACTTGATCACAGTGTAGAATCTTTGAAATGTATTGCTGGATCCAGTTGGCCAATATTTTGTTGAGAAACTTAGTATCTATGTTCATCATACATATTGTCCTATACTTTTTGTTCTTAGTTGTGTCTTGACCTGGTTTTGGGAGTTTGGGAGACTTCCCTCTTCCTCTATTTTTTGGTATAGGTTGAGAAGGATAGGAGTTAGTTCTTCTCTAAATGTTTGGTAGAACTCACCTATATAGCCATCTGGCCCAGGGCTCTTGTGCTTTGGGAGATTTTGGATTACTTCTTTAATTTCACTAGTTGTTATTGGTCTATTCAGGCTTTTTGCTTCTGGAATCAGTTTTGATATATTATATGTTTCCAGAAATTTGTCCATTTCACCCAGGTTGTCATATTTCTTGTCATATAGTTGTTTGTAGTAATTTCTTACAATCTTTTGTATTTCTGAAGTATCAGTTGCGATTACCCCTCTGCCAGTTCTGATTCTGTTTATTTGAATCCTCTCTCTGTTTCTTGATGAGTCTGGATAAAGGCTTGTCAATTTTGTTTATTTTTTTAAAGAACCAGTTCCTGGACCTGTGGATTTTTCGAATTGTAGTTTGAATCTCTGAGTTATTTAGTTCTGCTCTGATCTTGATGATTTCCTTCCTTCTACTTGCTCTGGGCTTTGTTTGTTGTTGCTCCTCTAGTTCTTGCAGCTTTATGGTTAGGTTGTTTTTATAAATTCTTGTGACCTTTTTAGGTAGGCCTGTATTGCTATAAATTTCCCTCTGAGCACTGCCTTTGCTGTGTCCCATAGGTTTTGGGCTGTTGTGTGTTCATTGTCATTTGTTTCCAGGAACTTTTTGATTTCATCTTTGATCTCATTGTTAACCCATTCATTACTTAAAAACATGTTATTCAGTCTCCATGAGTTAGAGTATTTTTGTTTTTTCCCCTTGAGATTGGTTTCTAGTTTCAAGCCATTGTGATCTGAGATGATGCTTTGTATGATTTCCATTTTCCTGTATTTGTGGAGGCTTGTCTTGTGACATACCATGTGGTCTATCTTGTAGAATGATCCATGTGCATTTGAAAAGAATGTGTATTTTGCTTCTTTGGGGTAAAAGACTCTGTATACATCGGTTAGGTCCATTTCCTCTAGAGTGTTGTTCAATGCCACAACATCTTTTGGGATTTTTTGTTTGGAAGATCTGTCCATTATTGATAGTGGTGTATTAAAATCCCCTGCTATTAGTGTGTTGCTGTCTATATCTTTCTTAAAGTCCTCCAAGATTTTCCTTATATATTTCAGAGCTCCTCCATTGGGTGCATATATGTTTACCAGAGTTATTTCTTCTTGATGGATTGTTCCCTCAAGTATTATGAAGTGTCCTTCTTTATCCATTTTTATGGCCTTCATTGTAAAATCTATTTTGTCTGAAATAAATATTGCTACTCCAGGCTTTTTTTTTTTTTTTTAAATGTCCATTTGCTTGATATCTATTTTTCCATCTCTTCACTTTCAATCTGTGTGAATCTTTTGTACTGAGATGTGTCTCTTGAAGACAGCATGTATGTGGGTCATGTTTTCTTATCCGTTAAGCTACCCTATATCTTTTGATTGGCACATTTAATCCATTTACATTTAATATTATTAATGATTGATACTCATTTATTGCCATTTTCTCCCTTTGTACTGGTGTTACTCTCTGTCTCGCTCTGTTTCTTCATTTTTTTAATGCAGACCCTTTAGCATTTCTTACAATGCTTGTTTGATAGAGATGTATTCTTTTAGTCTTCTTTTGTCTGGGAAACTCCTTATTTCTCCTTCCATTTTGAATGAGAGTCTTGCTGAGTAGAGTATTCTTGGTTGCAAGCATTTATTTCCTGTTACTTGGAATATTTTTTGCCATTGCTTTCTAGCTTGTATTGTTTCTGTTGAATAATCATTTGATATCCTTATCAGAGCCCCCTTATATATTATTTGCTCTTTCTCTCTTTCTCTCTTGATGCTTTTAGGATTCTCTCTTTATCTTTTAAATTTGCCATTTTTATTATAATGTGTCTTGGAGTCGGTCTGTTTGGAATTATCCTCATTGGGACCCTTTGTGCTTCCTGAACTTGAGTAACATTTTCAATCATCATGTTAGGGAAGTTTTCTCTTATTACTTTTCTGAATAGGTTTTCCATTTTTTGTTTATCTTCTCATTCTGGTATCCTTATGAGACAGATATTATTGCATTTCTTTTCCTGCAGCTCTCTTAAAGCCTCTTCATTCTTGTTCAGCCTTTTTTCATTGTGTTGCACTGTCTTGAAATATTTTTCTACGTTGTCCTCCGGCTCACTGATTCAGTCCTCTGTTTTCTCTAGTCTGCTGCTGTTTCCTTACACTATGTGTTCTTCGATTCAGAAATTGTATTCTTCATTTCCTCCTGGATCTACCTGATAGTTTATATTTCCTTTTTAATGCTGGTGTAGTTCTCAGGAAGTTCATTGTAGATTCTCTGGAGTCCTTTGTAGTTCCCCTGGAGTTGCTTGTAGTTTTCTTTGAGCAGTCTGAGCATATTGAGCTTCTCTATCATCATTATTTTGAATTCCATACCTGGTAGTTTGCTGGCCTGTGTTTCATTTAGTGATCTTTCTGGGGATTCCTCCTTTTTTTTGCTGATGTAGTATTTCTTTTTCTCCCCATTTTTACATTTTGCTGTGATCCAATCAGACTGTGATTAGCTGCCAGGCTAAGGAACTGATAGGCTGAAAGGGTTGTTTTTGTTGTAATCCTATCAATCTGTGATCCACCACCAGGCTCAGATGCAGGTTGGGGTGATAGACCAATTTAGTTGTAAATCAATAAATCAGCTACCAAACTCAGGACCTGCTGGGCTGCAGAAGAGGTTCAAGCTGGATCAGCCACCAGCTCAGGTGCAGCCTGGTGGGATAAATGCAGATATTAATCATTGAATCTGTGATCAGCCACCAGGCTCAAGAGCCACTGGGCTAGACAGCAAGGTACAATTGTAATGCAGTGAATGTTTGATTAGCCACCAGGCTCAGGTGGCTCAAGTGTAAGATTCTATTGTAATCCAATGAATCTGTGATCAGCTGCCAGGCTAAGTGGCAACTGGGCTAGACTGAAAGATTCAGTTGTAATCCAATGAATTTGTGATCAGCTGGAATTACAGACCCAGAGGCCAGTGGGCAGGACAAACTAACTCAGTTGTGAACCAGTGAATTCCCCATCAGCCACCAGGCTCACTTGCCACTAGGCAGAAATGACTGTCTGGCCCAGCTGTAAGTCAGAGAGTTTGTAATCAGTCGCCAGGCCCAGGCTCTGCTGAGTGAGAAGGACTGACTCAGTTGCAATGAATCCACGATCAGCCACCGGGCTCACTTGCCACTGTGTGGGCTGACTGACCCAGTTGTAAGTCAGAGAGTGTGTAATCACCACCAGGACCAGGTGCTGCTGGGCAAGGGATATATATTTAGGTGCCAACTATTGTATCTATGCTCAGACATGGTAGGGAGGGAAGGATTTATTTAGATGTAAATCAGAGAATTGTGATCAGACACCAGGCTCAGGCACTGCTGGGTGGGGCAAATTGCTTCCAGTGGGCGTGGCTATGAGGACCCTAGTAAGGAAGCCACTTGGTGCAGCCTGCGGGAGGTGTGGGTGATTAGTCAGCACTGGAATCCCCCACAGCAGCTTCCCCTCTTCTCTCCCGCAAGCCGCCACAGCAAACTCTCCCCACACGTCTCCAGTCCTCTCTGCCCTCCCTCCGCTGGAGCCCAGGGTAGGTGCCAATGTATTTTTGTTGTGGTCACCCTAGTATTTCTTTGTCTCCAGTGCTCTCTTAGGCTAGTAAACTCCATGGCTTTCCGCTCTTAGCTGTATGCTGCTCTGCTCTTTGCCGTGTTGCTGTAGCTGGGACACCCACCTGGGAGACCAGACCCCGCCTTCTCAGGTGGAGTCCCCAGCTCTGTGTGTTTGGCTGTGGCCTCTGGTGGAGGCCCAGCCAGCCCTTTTGTGTTTTCGTGATTCCTACCAGTCTTGTTGTGATGAAGCGTCCTCTTCTGTTCTGTCCGTGTTTATAGGGCTTCTTTCCAGCTGGTGTTCTGTTGGTAATCCCAACTGACTTTTTTCCAAAAAAAGTAATTCCAGCTGTAACCTGGGAGGAGATTGGTGTACCTCCACTTACTCCTCCACCATCTTGCTGGAACTCTAGTTTTCTTTCTTTGCTGTGTCTTTACCTCATTTTTGGAATTAGTATAATACTTGTCTAATGAAAAGAGTTCAGGGTTCTTCCCTCTTCTTGAAATTTTTTGAATAGTCTGAGAAAAATAGGTGTTAGCTGTTCCATAAAGGTTTGGCAAAATTCATCTGTGAAGTTGTCTGGTCCAGAGCTTTTGTGTTCCAGGAGATTTTTGATTATTGCTTCAACTTCACTAGTTGTCATTGGTATATTCTGACTTTGTACCTCTTCATGATTCAGTTTTCAAGATTATATGTTTGTAGAAATTTGTCCATTTCCCCCATGTTGTCAACTTTCTTAGCATATCATTGTTTGAAGTAACTTGTTAGAATATTTTTTTTATTTCTGTGTGATTTCTCCTTTTTCCTTTTTGATTTTATTTATTTGGGTTTTCTCTATTTCTTTCTTCATAAGTTTGGTTAAATGTTTGTCGATTTTGTTTATCTTTTCAATGAACCAGATCCTGGATTCATTGATGTTTTGAATTGTTCTTTTATTTTTCATTTAATTTTGTTTTGATCTTATTTCCTTCCTTTGACTAATTCTGGGCTCTGTTTGTTGTTGTACCTCTAGTGCTTGTAGATGTAGGGTTAGGCTGTTTACTTGAAACTTCTCTATCTTTTTTTTAAGTAGGCCTGTATTGCCATGAACTTCTTTCTCATAGTTTCCTTTGCTGTTTCCCATGTTTTGGTCTGTTTTGTGTTAATACTCATTTGTTTCCAGAAAGTTTTATGTGTCTTCGTTCATCTCACTGATAACATTCATTATTTAATAGCATGTTATTCAATCTCCATGAATTTGAATGTTTTTGTGTTTTTTCCTTGTGGTTGGTTTCTAATTTCAAACCATTGTGATCAGAGAAGATGCTTGATATAATTTCTATTCTCTTGAATTGGCTGAGGCTTGTTTTGTATCCTACCATGTGGTGTATCATTGAAAAATTTCCATGTGCTTTTGAGAAGAATGTGTATTTTGCTTCTCTGGGGTGAAAGGTTCTGTGTATATCAGTTAAGACCATTTGATCTAGAGTGTTGTTCAATGCCAAAACATTCTTATTGATTCTGTGCTTAGAAGATTGATCCATTGTTGACACTGAGGTGTTAAATATTCTACCTTTAAAATGTTGCTGTCAATATTGTTCTTGAAGTCTTCCAAGATTTTCCTTATATATTTATGTTCTCCTAAATAGATAATGAAATATATATGTTGGGTGCATATATTTACAAGTGTTATATCTTTGTTTTCTTTTTTTTTTATTAATTTCTTGTTGTAATACAAATTGTTTCATTCTTTCCTCATTGCTCCACCCTGCCCCACCCACGCCATCCCTTTTCCTATATTAAATTCCCACTTGTTGTCCATGTCCAGGGTCCATCCATGATAGTTCCTTAACTAAAACCTTCACATTCTTTCCCCATGCTCTTCCTCTCCCCACACCCCTCTGGTGACTGTCATTCTACTTCTTGTTTCCATGTCTCTGATTCCATTTTGCATGCCCATTTGTTTCATTCATTAGTTTCCTGTATTGTGTAAGATCATATGGTATTTGTCTTTTGCCACATGGCTTATTTCACTAAGCATAATACTCTCCACTTCCATCCATGTTGTTGAAAAAGGTAGGAGTTCCTTCTTTATGCTGCATAGTATTCCATTGTGTAAATGTATCACAATTTTTTGATCCATTCATCTACTGATGGTCACTTAGGCTGTTTCCAGTGCTTGGCTATTGTGAATAGTGCTTCTATAAACATAGGAGTGCATAGGTTCTTCTGAATTGGTGTTTCTGGGTTCTTCTGGTATAGTCCTAGCAGTGGAATTACTGGATCAAAAGGAAGTTTCATTTTTCACTTTTTTGAGGAAATTTCATGCTGTTTTCCACAGTGGCTTCACCAGTCTGCATTCCCACTGGCAGTGCACTAGAGTTCCCTTTTCTCCATATGCTTGCCAGCACTTGTTTGTTCATTTGTTAATGATTGCCAATCTGACAGGTGTGAAGTGGTATTTCATTGGTTTAAATTTACATCTCTCTTTGAAATTTATTCTATCTGATGTAAATATTGCTATCCCTCCTTTTCTTTTCATGTTCTTTTGTTTGGGATATTTTTCCATATCTTCACTTTCAGTCTGTGTTGATCTTTGTTCCGAGGTGTGTGTCTTTTAAACAGCATATACTTAGGTCATGTTTTCTTTCCCATTCAGCTATCCTATGTCTTTTGAGTGGAACATTTAATCCACTTACATTTAACATTATTATTGATAGGTATTGATTCATTGCCATATTTCCCCTTTATGGTGTTTCTCTCTGTTTTTCTGTCTCTCTCTGTCTTCTTCTTTTCTTTTTAAAGATTTTATTTATTATTAGTTTTAGGGAGCAGGGAAGGGAGAGAGGCAGAGAGGAGGAGAGACATTAATGTATGGCTTGCCTTTCACCTGCCTCCAGCTACAGACCTGGCTGGAGACCTGACTTGCAACCTCGTTACGTGCCCTGGCTGGGGAATTGAACCAGTGACCTTTGGGTTCCTGGGCCAGCACCTTATCTACTATGCCACCAGCGAGGGCTGTCTGTTTTTAAATTTTGCCATTTTAATTATGATGTGTCTTGGTGTGGGTCTCTTTGGATTCATCTTGATTTGGACCAGAAGCAAGTCCAGTGCTTCCTGGACTTGCATGCATTTTTCTCTTATCTAGTTAAGGAAGTTTTCTGTCATTACTTTTTGTAACAGGTCTTCTATCCCTCACTCTTCTTTCTTGGTCCTATATGATACAGATAGTATTCCATTTCATGTTTTTTTTTTTTTTTTTAAGCTCTTTTAAACTTTCTTCATTCTTTCTAGTCTTTTTGTTTCTCTGAAAATTTTTTCTCCCTTGTCTTTCAGCTTGTTGATTCAATCCCCTGCTATATCTAGATTGCTTTTAATTCTTTGTATTGTGTTCTTCATTTTAGATATTGTGTTGTCATTTCCTCCTGGCACTCATTGTTAGTTTCTGTGTCCATTTTCATTCTGGTGTAGTTTGCTGAAAGCTCCTTATAGCTTCCCTGGAGTTCTTTGTAGTTCTCATGAAGCTCTTTAAATATCTTTAAGGGCCCTGGCTGGTGCCACAATGGATAAGGCGCCAGCCTGTGAACCCAAAAGTTTCCGGTTCAATTCCCAGCCAGGACACATATAACCAGGTTGCAAGTCAGGTCTCTAGCCAGATCTGTAGGTGGAGGCAGGTGAAAGGCAAATATACATTGAAGTTTCTCTCCCTCTCTGCCTCTCTCCCTTCCCCTCTCTCTAAAAAGTAATATAAAAAAATTAAATACACTTATAGCCACTGGTTTGAATCAATTTATTGTAGTCTATATGCCTCTATTTTATTTATTACTCTTTCTAGGGATTCCTCTTTTTATTTTGATTGTGTGTTGTTTCTTTTTTAAGCATATTTCATTGATTATGATATCACAAGTGTTTCAATTCTCCCCCTTTCCCACCTTTCCCTGGTACCTCCCTTTCCTCTAATAATTTCCCCTCCATTAGTTTATGCCTGTGAGTCATGCATGTAAGTTCTTTGGCTTCTTTATTTCCTATAGTATTCTTAACACCACCTCTGTTTATTTTGTACCTACAAGTTTTCTTCTGCATCCCTGAACCTTTTCTTCTTTCTCTCCCTTCCTCTTCCCCACTGACAACTGTCCGTATGATCTCCATATGTGAGGTCTGTCCCAAAAGTATCAGGCCAATGTCAATAAAATTAAAACATTACATGGCTTGATACTTTTGGGACAGACCTATATAATCCTATTCCTGTTCTAGTTGTTTGCTTAGTTATTTTTTCAATGGTTGTAAGTTTGTTGTCATTTTATTGTTTATAGCTTCGATCTTCTTATTCTTAAAAAAATCCCTTTGTCATTTTATGTAATAAGGCTGGGTGATGATGAACTTCTTTACATTGTCTTGGAAGTACTTTATATGTGTGTGTGTGTGTGTGTGTATGTGTGTGTGTGTGTGTGTGTGTATATATATATATATATATATATATATAGAGAGAGAGAGAGAGAGAGAGAGAGAGAGAAAGGTCAAAATGAAAAAAAAAATGAAGAAAAAATAGGAACCAAATTGAGGAAGGAGATCTATAACAGCAATATCAACAACAAAGCAAAGGTTATTAAGGTGGGGTGGGAATACAAGGGAAAGAGAAGAAAAGTAAGAAAAGCTTAAGAGATGTTTAGAGGAAAGAGAAGTGATTTTGAGAGGATAAAAGGAGAAAGAATGCTAAAAGTAAGGAATGGTAACCAGCCTAAGACAAATAAAAATTAATATAAGAAATAAGAAATTAAAAAAGGCAGAATGAAGTAGGAGAGGGAAACTGTAAAATTTAAGGTTTCAAATACAAAAATAGTGATGCTCTATGAATAGAATGGAATAAATGCAACAACATCCACCATATCCACAAAGCAATTTGAAATAAAGTACAATATCTAGTGTTTACCACTTCTTATCTTTCTTGGTTATGCCCCTGGTGATGTCAGATAATGTCAGTCTGGGCCTAAGTAGCCTATTTGATCCCATGTACAATACACAACCTGTAGCTGTCTCCTTCAGTTGTTAATATAGTTAACCTGTTATCAGCAGTCAGGCTTATGAACCACAGGGTGGGGGCAGAGTAATTCCTGCAGGCAAAGCTATTGCTTCCCTGCTGGCTGATACCACTTGGAGGGATGATCTCTGCTTGAGCAAGATGGCTCCTACTGTTTGGGGGATGACTCAGTACCAGGATGCTCTCAAGTGCTTCCTCAGTTCTCTCCCCAAAGCCACCATGCACAAACTCTCCTCTAGTCCATTTACCAGGACAACAACTGCATTGTTCCTTTAAAAGGCTCTCTGTGACTCCAGCTGCCCTTCCTTGGCAGGCAGAAACTTTTATGCTTTTTGAAGCTGAATGTTATTTGGGTTCTTTTCTGGCTTTAGTGTTGCGGCATGGGGAGCCAGCCCAGGTTTAGGCCTCACACTTCTCAGGTAAAATAACTTGGCTGCTTATATTTCCCTCTAGCTCTTCAGTTCCATTCATGGGAGCTCAGTAAGCCCTCTCACATCTCCACGCTCTGTACCAGCCATGTTTAGTGAAACACTTTCTTTTCTTTTGTTACTGATTTTATTTACTTTAGTTGGTCTTAGTCTACCTATTGATTTGTCAAATTTGTTTATATTCTTAAAAACTGAGCTCTTAATTATTGTGGATTGTTTTTGTTTCTCTGGTTTCTATTTTATTTCTTTCTTTTTTGTCTTTTTTTTTCTTTTAATTTTATTGTTGTTGTATGACATCCATCCCTTTTTTTCCTCCCCTTTGTCCCCCTCCCCACCCACCCTTTCCCCCCAAAGTCAATCCCACCTGTTGTCCATGTCCATGGTTCCTTTATACTAGGTTCTTTATTTTATTTATTTTTGCTCTAATATTTGTGTGTTAGTTTTCTTTGGGCTTAGTTTGTTCTTGTTTATTTAGTTCCTTAAGGTATAAAGTTAATATCAGGAAGTCATTGCCAAATTTAGGATTTCCTTTTGCTAAACTGTTATTTATACCAATTTTATACACCTTTTTTATTAAACCATGTGTATAACTTCATTTAATAAGTTACAACTACCTTTAATACATATGGAGAATCATGTATTTAAAGCATTAAGGGGAGGAAAAGAGCAGCAGAATAGATGGCAGTACTGACGGCATTCTCAAGTGTCAGAGCAGCTGGAGAATAGTTCAGGAGTACAAGATGTGTGAAGTTCCCTGTGAATTGGAGTGGTAAGCATCTGGATTTAGAAGTGCACAATCCCAGAGGCTGCAAAGACCTACAGGAGAGCAGGTGAGACAGTTCCAAACCAGCTGGCTGGTGGCCCAAGGGCAGCTCTGGGCAGTTGTGGCTCTGCCCAGATGGGCATCTCTGACTGAAGACAGCTTCAGGCTCCCCACTGAATAGAAATCTGAGCAGTGAAGTGTGGACAGAGAGCGCAAACTCAGGGAGATTGAGGAAATGAACTCCTGCAGGGGAAGGACAGTGTGAGAGTTGAGAGCTGTGCTCTGTGCACTGTGCTCCAGAGGATGAGAGATAGGAAATACCTCCTGGGGCCAGAGGCCAAGGAGGAGAGACCCGCAGGGAGCAGGAGCAGGGGAGTGGGGAAGTGCACCAGCCAGGGTGGTGAGAAGGCCAAAAACTGTGCCACTGAGCCACCCAGAGAGAGGACAGCACAGAGCCCCAGCAAGAAGGGAGGCCCAACCCTGCACACCCACACCATCACACAATCTTCAACAGAAACCATAGCTAGAAACTGCGCACCATAAACTTGCTGCTGTTGCAACTGGCATGCCCATTGCAGGTGGCAAAAACCTCCTCAAATAGCTGGAGGGACAGGGGTAGCCATTACCAGCACACAGCATGGGCTCCCCTATAGAGCCAGGTGCCTATTGCAGGCTGCATAAACCTCCTTGGAGGGCTGGAGAGAAATGGCTAGCCATTGTTGGTGCTGTTGCTGCGAGGTTCCCCACAGAACCAGAGGCCCATCAAACACAGTGAAAACCTCCACAAAGAGATGGATGAGGAGGGTAAGCCATCGCTGACAAAGTACTCTGTGAGTTCCCTGGGGAGCCAGGTGCCTTGGAGAGGTAGCAGTGAAAACCTCCTCGAAGAGCTGGACAGGGAGGGGTAGACATTGCCTGCAAGCCACACTGCGGGCCCCCCTAGGGAGCCAGGTACTCTTTGCAGACAGGGAGTACCTCCTCCAAGAGCTGGAAGGGGGAGGACTAGCCAAATGAAGTTTGTAGGCTATCCCCCCACCCCCTTGGAGCTGGGCACCTAGCCCATCGAAGGCAGAAACCTCCTTGAGGAGCTGGAGGGAGAGAAGTAGCCATCAACACCACAAAAGCACCCTGCAGTTCTTCACACAGAACCAGTGAGAGAAGGGAGGGCCCCAAAATGCCCTCAATACAGAAATCCAGCTAGGCTACTGGAGGCTCACCCTACTGGGGGTGTCACTCAGAAGCAGCCCTGACTGGAACAGCCATAGGTGCTGCCATTCCAAGGCCACACAGCCTGACTGTAGACTGCAGAGACTTGATCAAGAAAAAGAGGCAGACCCAGGAAATGGATCTCTGCTAATCTCAAGCACCTCAGTTATACCAAAAGCTACATGAACTATTAATCCCTAATATATCCTTTTCAAAAGTTACTTCCAACCCTTACAATTAGTGCATTTTAAGTAAATACTGTATATGTCATAGTATATCCAAATTCCCATATTTTTACTCCTCCCCTATCTCAATCCACCTGACTACACAAGATGCTCTTCCTACACTTGTTTTAAAGTCTACTCACTCTCCTGCTACAACTCATTCCCAGGCCTCAATCTAAGTATTCCTCCCCTCTCTAGCTGCTTAAAAATATTTTTTTGTAGGTGTGCTACTAGGGACAACACATTCCATTTTGCTGCTAATAGTACACAGGTCCTAGCTCCACCAGGACCAATCAGCACTCATTGAGGGTGGACAGGGAGGTAGATGTGGCAACTATATATATAGGCTTGTACTGTTCACTCCCACTTGAGGTATTCTGATTTTCCCCCTCTCCATTTCTATATAAGAGATAAGTTGGCTTTCTCTCTTGCATCCCCACTATCTTTGCTACCCCTTTTCACCCTTCAAAATTATCTATACTTTAGTCAACTTAATCATTTCTCCCCTCTTATAACAGTTTTATCATATCTACATCCCTATTAAGACTGGCTGGCTCAGTTGCAGCTGAGTGTGTGATTAGAAGTGGGGGTTACCTTGGAGGGTATAGGTATTTAGCTAGGTTCATAGGCAGTTGAAAAGGGGATAAGAGGAGAAACATATCTCTGAAGGTCTAGTTATTTTGCCTGAACTGGTGGTTCTGTTTTAGGAGCAGCTCAAAAACAGTGTATGAAACAGGATAGAAGGAATGTCTCTCAATCAGCCAACTGGAGTAAAAGGAGCAACACATACAACAAATCCAAAATACAACCAGACAGCTCAAGTTAATGACATGAAAGGCACCCCAAGGGCAACAAGTAAAGGAAATCTAGGAGACTGCAACACTGAATTCCACAAATCTAAAACAAAAGGGCACTCCATGAAGGCAGATTAATCCAAGACAAAAACAAGCAACAAAAGATACCCAAAATGGGGGAAAAAAGAATCAGTCCATCACAAAAATGAAAAGGGGAATCCCCAAAAAGATACCTAAATGAAACAGAGGCAAGCAAACTGTCAGATATGGAATTCAAAATAATGATGATAGAAAAGCTCAATGACCTCAGCCAGCTCAAAGCAAATTATAAACAACTCCAGGGGAACTACAAAAAACTCCAGGGAAGCTACAAGGAACTCATTGAGAGCTACAACTGCATTAAAAAGGACTTAGAGGCCCTGGCTGGTGGCACAGTGGAAAAGACACTGGCCTGAGAACCAAAAGGCCGTTGGTTCGATTCCCAGCCATGGCACGTAACCAGGGTGCAAGCCAGGCCTCAAGCCAGTTCTGTAGCAGGAGGCAGGTGAAAGACAACCATATTGATGTATCTCCCCCTCTATCCCTCTCTGCCTCTCTCTTGAAATAATAAATAAAATATTTGAAAAATAAATAAATAAAAAGGACAGAAACTATCAGTAAGAGCCAGAAGGAAATGACGTATACAATTTCTGAATTGAAGCATACAGTATAAGGAATCAACAGTAGTATGGAGGAAGAAGAGGATTGGATTACTGAACTGGAGGACCATGTATTCCAAGACAGTGCAACAAAATGTAAAAAGGCTGAACAAGATTAAAGAGGTTTTAAGAGAGCTGCAGGACAACATGAAAAGCAATACTACCCATATCATAGTTACCAGGAGGAGAAGAGAAAAAAGGAATGGAAAACCTGTTCAAAAAAGTAATGATAAAAATTTCCCTTTATACGAGGTTCTTGTCTAAACTGCTCCCCTTCCTTGCCTCTGCCTCACCCTCCCTGCAACCCACTTCCCTCTGACCACTGAAGGCCTATTCACTGTATTCATATATTTGGTTCTGTTTTGCTTGTTGTTAGTTTTGTTCATTATTGTTCTGTAATGGGTGAGATCATATGGTATTTG
>PVIW01014603.1:0-22736 GCA_004026585.1 Noctilio leporinus
GGGGGGAGGCAGAGGCAAGGAAGGGGAGCAGCTTAGACAAGAACCTAGTATAAAGGAACCATGGACATGGACAACAGGTGGGATTGACTTTGGGGGGAATGGGTGGGTGGGGAGGGGGACAGAGGGGAGCAAAATGGGGATGGATGTAATATAACAACAATAAAATTTTAAAATAAAGAAATACAAAGAGACTGAAATAAAAAGATAAAAAAAAAAAAAAAATAGGCCCTGGTTGGTGGCTCAGTGGATTGGTGCTGGCCTTTCCACCCAATGGTCACTGGTTTGATTCCCAGCCAGGGCACAAAACCAGGGTGCAAGTCAGGTCTCCAGGCAGGCCTTCCGCTGGAGGTAGGTGAAAGGCAACCATACATTTATGTCTCCTTCTCTGCCTCCTTGCCTTCCCCTCTCTCCAAAAATAATTTTAAAAATATTAAAACATTTTTAAATGGTATGGCAGCATTACTTACACCAGAAAAAAAATAGACTTCGCAACAAATACTGTAAAAGGTGACAGATATGAGAGCAGGGGAGTGCACCTTCAAGGGCACTGTGAGGGCTGAAAACTGCATCACCATTCCACTAGGGGAGATGGCAGCTCAGAGCCCCAGAAAGAAGGGAGACCCAACCCTGTACACCCACACCATAGCAAAGGCTCCCACGAAAATCCCAGATCAAAATTGCATGCAAGGGGAACTTGTAGTTGACACAACCAGCGTGCTCATTGCAGATGTCAAAAACCTCTTCAAAGAGCCAGAGGGGGAGGGCTAGCCATCACCAGCACACCAACAGCACCACATATTCCCCCATATAACCCGGTTCCCATTGCAGGCAGAAACCTCCTTGAGGAGCTAGAGAGGGAGGGTTAGCCATCGAAACCATAAACAGCACCCTACATTTCTCCACACAGAACCAGCGCTTGAAAGGGAGGGCCCCAAAACACCAGCAGTGTGGAAACTCAGCTAGGGTACTGGAGACTCAGCCTGTCAGGGGTGAGGCACTCAGAACCAGCCCTGACTGTAACAGTGATAGGCCCTGCCACTCCAAGGCCCTGCAATCTGACTGTAGACTGCAGAGACTTGATCTAGGAAGAGGCAGACTCAGGAAATGGATCAATGCTAATCTCAAGCACCTGAGTTAATCCTATAGCTACATGAACTATTAATCCCTAACATATCATTTTCAAAAGTCACCTCCAACCCTCACAATTAGTGCATTTTAAGTAAATAGTGTTTATATCATGGTGTATCCCAAATCCCACATTTTTACTCCTCCCTTCTCTCAATTCATTTAGCTACCCAAGATCCTCTTCCTACTCTGGGTTTAAAGTGCATTTAATCTCCTGCTACAACTCATTTCCAGTCCTCAATTTAAGTATTCCTCCCCTCAGAGCCTCTTAAAACTTTTTTGGTGGGTGTGCTACTAGGGGCTACACATTCTTTTTTCTGCTAAAAAACACACTGGTCCTGGCTCCACCTTGACCAATCAGTGCTCATTGAGGGTGGACAGAGGGTAGATGCTACAACTATATTATACAGGCTTAATACTGTTCATTTGTACTTGAGACATTCTGAATTTCCCCCTCCCCATTTCTACATAAGAGGTAAAGTTGACTTTCTATGTCACATCCCCACTATCTTTGCTACCCCTTTGCACCCTTCAAAATTATCTTTACTTCAGTCAACTTAATCATTTCCCCCTCTTATAACAGTTTATCATATCTACAGCCCTGTTAAGACTGGCTCAGTTGCAGCTGAGGGTGTGATTAAAAGTGGGGGTTACCTTGGAGGGTATGGGTATTTAGCTAGGTTCATAGGCAGCTGAAATGGAGAATAAAGGAGTAAGATATCTTTGAAGGTGTGGTTATTTTGCCTGGATTGGTGATTCTGTTTTAGGAGCAGCTCAATAACAGTATATGAGACATGATAGAAGGAATGTCTCTCAATCAGCCAACTGGAGGAAAAGGAGCAACACATAAAAAAAAAAAAAAAAAAAAAAAAAAAAAAAAAAAAAAAAAAAAAAAAAAAAAAAAAAAAAAAAAAACTGAAAATACAACCAGACAGCCCAAGGTAATGACATAAAGGGCACCCCAAGAGCAACAAGGTGAGGAAATCTAGGAAACTGCACCCTGCTCAAATTTTCTAACACAGAAGAGCACTCAACAAAGGCAGGGATTCAAAGCAGATTTATCCAAGAAACAAAAACAAGCAACAATAAACACCAAAAATGGGGAGAAAAAGAAACAGTCCATCACCAAAAGGAAAGAAGGAATCACCAGACTTAGAAATGAAATAGAAACAAGCAGACTATAAGACATGAAATTCAAAAAGTGGTTATCAGAAAATTTAATGAGGTCCATGAACTCAAAGAAAATTACAAAGAACTCCAGGGCAACTACAAGGAACTTACTGAAAATTACACCAGCATTAAAAAGGACATAGAAACCATCCATAAGAACCAGTAGGAAATGAAGAACAAATTCTCAGAACCAAAGAACACAATATAAGGAATTCAAAGCAGGTTAGATGAAGTAGAGGACCAGATCAGTGAATTGGAGGACAACAGGGTAAAAAATAACCAGACACTTCAACAAAATGAAAAAAATGCTGAAAAAGAATGAAGAGATTTTAATAGAGATACAGGACAACATGAAATGCAACAATATCCTTATCATAGGGGTATCAGAAGGAGAAGAACAGCAAGGGATAGAAAAACTGTTTGAAAAAGTAATGACAGAAAAAGTCCCTGAAATGATTAGCTAAAGAGTCACTCAAGTTCAGGAAGCAAAGAGGGCCCCAATGAAGATGAACCCAAACATCCCCACTCCAAGACACATCATAATTAAAATTTCAAACTTCAAAGACAAAGCGAGAATCCTAAAAGCATCAAGAGAGAAACAGCAAATAACATATTTGCTCCAAAAAGGTTATCAAATGATTTCTTACCAGAAACAATACAAGCCAAAAGGGAATGGCAGAAAAACACTCCAAGTAATGAAAAACAAAGGCCTGCAACCAAGAATACTCTGCTCAGTAAGGCTCTCATTCAAAATGGAAGGAGAAATAAGGGTTTCCCAGACAAAAGAAGGCTAAAAGAATACACCTTCACCAAACCAGCACTGAAAGAGATGCTAAAAGGCCTGCTTTAAAAAGATGAAGAAACAAAGAGAGACAGAGAGGAATACAAAAACAAAAGGGGGAAATGTCATTGAAGAAGTACCTCTCAATAGTAATCTTAAATGTAAATGGATTAATTGCATTTAATTACTTAATTACATTTAAGTAATCTTAAATGTAAAACCAATAAAAAGACATAGGGTAGTTGAATGGGTATTAAAACATGACCCACATATATGCTATCTGTGAGGGACCCACCTCCGAACAAAAGATTGACACAGATTGAAAGTGAAGGGATGAAACAATATATTTCAAACAAATGGACATGAAAAAAAGGCTGGGGTAGCAATATTTTTATCAGACAAAACAGATTTTACAATGAAGGACACAAAAAGAGACAAAGAAGGACATTTCATAATACTTAAGGAACAAACCATCAAGAAGACATAACCCTTATAAATAAATATGCACCCAATGTAGGAGCACCCAAATATATAAGGAAAATCTTGGAGGACTTCAAGAAGGATATTGACAGCAACACATTAATACTAGGGGATTTCAATACCCCAGTATCAACAATGGACAGATCTTCCAAGCAAAAAAACACCAAGGATATTGTAGCATTGAACAACACTCTAGATGAAATGGACTTAACTGACATATACAGAACTTTTCATTGCAAAGAAGCAAAATACACATTCTTCTCTAATGCACATGGAACATTCTCAAAGATAAACCACATGGTAGAACACAAAACAAGCCTCCACAAATTCAAGGAAATGGAAATGATACCAAGCATCTTCTCAGACCACAATGGCTTGAAATTAGAAACCAATCTCAAGGAAAAAAACCAAAACAATACAATTCATGGAGACTGAATAACATGCTATTAAGTAATGAATGGATTAATAATGAGATCAAAGAAGAAATCAAAAAGTATCTGGAAACAAATGAAAATAAATTCACAACACCCCAAAACCTATGGGACACAGCAAAGGTCATTCTCAGGGGGAATTTCATAGCAATACAGGCCTTCCTAAAAAGGCTAGAAGAAACTCATACTAACAACCTAACCATAAATCTTCAAGAACTAGAAGAGCAGCAACAAACAAAACCCAGAGCAAGCAGAAGGAAGGAAATTATCAAGATCAGAGCAGAATTAAACAACATAGAGACTAAAAACACAATTCAAAGGATCAACAAATCCAGGATCTAGTTCTTAGAAAAGATAAACAATATTGACAAATAATGTCAAGAAAAAAATCATCAAGAAAAAAAGAAAAAGAACCCAAATGAACAAAATCAGAAACAACAGAGAAGTCACAACCTATACCACAGAAATACAAAGGGCTGTAAGAAATTACTACATACAACTACATGACAAGAAATTTGAGCCCTGCCTGGTGGCACAGTGGATAAGGTGCCAGCCTGCAAACCCAAAGGTCACTGGTTCGATTCCCAGCCAGGGCACATAACCAGGTTGCAAGCCAGATCTCAAGCAGGACCTTAGTTGGGGGCAGGTGAAAGGCAATCATACATGGATGTCTCTCTCTCTCTCTCTCTCTCTGCCTCTCTCCCTTCCCCTCTCTCTAAAGATAATAAATGAAATCTTTAAAAAATAAATAAGAAAACATAATGATACACTTAAAAAATAAATAAAATAAAAAGAAATTTGACAACCTGCATGAGATGGACAAATTTCTGGAAATGTATAACATATCAAAACTCAAACAAAAAGAGGCAGAAAGCCTGAATAGACCAATGACAACTAGTGAAATTGAAGAAGTAATAAAAAATAATCTCCCAATGCACAAGAGCCCTGGTCCAGTTGGCTACACAGGTAAATTTTACCAAATATTTAGGGAAGAATTAACTCCTATCCTTCCCACACTATTCAAAAAAATCAAAGAAGAGGGAAGACTCCCAAACTATTTTTATAAGGCCAGTATTATTCTAATCTGAAAAACAGGTCAATACCCAACAAAGAAAGAAAACTATAGGCCAATATCTCTGATAAACTTAGATATGAAAATTCTCAACAAAATATTTGGCAAACTGGATCCAGCAGTATATTTAAAAAATTATACACCATGACCAAGTGGGTTCATCCCAGTGGTGCAAGGATGGTTCTATATTTGCAAATCAATAAATGTAATATACCACATAAACAAACTGAAAGACAAAAACCATATGATCATATCAATAGATGCCAAAAAATATTTGATAAAGTACAACACACTTTTATTATAAAAACCCTCAGGAAGCTGGGAATAGAGGGAGCATACATCAACATAATAAAGGCCATATATGAGAAACCTGAAGCTAACATTATACTCAATGGGCAAAAACTAAAAGCCTTTCCCTTAAGATCAGGAACAAGGCAAGAGTGTCCACTCTCTCCATTTGTATTTAACATAGTCTTGGAAGTTCTAGCCACAGCACTCAGACAAGAAAAATGGATCAAAGGTATCCAAATAGGAAAGGAGAAAGTAAAACTGTCATTATTTGCAGATGACATCATAGTACATAGAGAACCCTATAGACACCACTAAAAAATCTACTCCACCTAAGAACTGAATTTGGCAAAATTGCTGGATACAAAGTTAATATCCAGAAATTGAAGGCATTTTTATGCACCAACAAGAAAAATCAGAGATAGAGGCTGGAAAACAAATCCCATTTACCATAGCAACAAGAAAAATAAAGTACTTAGGAATAAACTTAACCAAGGAAATAAAGAACTTGTACTCAGAAAACTAAAGAATACTGAAGAAAAAAATTAAGGAAGATACAAATAAATGGAAGCACATAACCATGTTCATGGTTAGGAAGAATTCACATCATTAAAATGTCCATACTACTCAAAACCATCTACAGATTCAATGCAATCCCTATTAAAATACCAACATCATATTTCACAGAATTAGAACAAACACTTAAAAATTCATATGGAGTCAAATCCAACCACAAATAGCTATAGCAATCCTGAGGAAGAAGAGTGAAGTAGGAAGAATCACAGTACCAGTTATCAAGCTGTATTAATAAGCCATAGTAACCAAAACAGTCTGATAATTGCACAAAAACAGACAAACAGATCAAAGGAACAGAATAGAGAGCCCGGACATAAACCCAGGACTCTATGGGCAACTAATATTCAACAAAGGGAGAAGGAACATAAAATGGAGTGCAAATAGCCTCTTCAACAAGTGGTGTTGGGAGAACTGAATAGGAACATGAAAAAAAAAAAAAAATGAAACTAGACCGTCAACTTACACCGTCTACCAGAGTAAACTCAAGATGAATAAAAGACTTAAACATAAGCAGTGCCATCATAAAAACCCTGGAGGAACACACAGGCAAGAAGATTGCAGATATCCCACGCAGCAATATTTTCACTGAAATATATCCCAAGGCAAAGGAAATAAAGGAACAGATAAACAAATGGGACTACATCAAAATGAAAAGTTTCTGCAGCCAAAGAAAACATTGAGAAAATGAAAAGGGAACCAACAATATGGGAAAACATATTTGCCAATGACACCTCAGATAAACATTTGATCTCCAAAGTATATTAAAAGCTAATAAGACTCAACACCAAGGAGACAAACAACCCAATTAAAAAATGGGCAAAGGACATGAACAGACACTTCTCCAAGGAAGACATACAAAGGGCTCATAGGCACATGAAAGAATCCTCAACATCAATAGCCATCAGAGAGATGCAAATTAAAACTACATCGAGATACTACCTCACTTCTGTCAGAATGGCTATCATCAACAAATCAATAAACAAGAAGCTCTGGCGAGGATGTGGAGAAAAGGGAACCCTGATGCATTGCTGGTGGGAATGCAGACAGGTGCAGTCATTATGGGAGACAGTGTGGAATTGCCTCAAAAAACTATGAAAAGAACTGCCTTATGATCCAGTGATTCCACTGCTAAGATTATACCCAAAGAATCCTGAAACACCAATTCTGAAGAACCTATGCACCCCTATGTTCATAGCAGTGCTATTTACAATAGCCAAGTGCTGGAAACAACCTTCAGTGGATGCCCTTCAGTGGATCATTGGATCAAAAAACTTTGGTGCATTTGCACAATGGAGTTCTATGCAGTAGGAAGAAAGAGAGAACTCCTACTATTTGTGATAGGATGGATGGAACTGGAGAGTATCATGCTTAGTGAGATAAGCCAGGCAGCAAAAATTAAATACCACATGTTCTCACATAATACAGGAGACTAATGAACAAACAAACAACAAACAAGCAAACAAAACGGAACCAGAGATATGAATACAAGGAACACACTTTCAGTGTGTAGATGGGAGGGGTGTTGGAGTAGGAGAAGGAGGCAAGGAACAGGAACAGTTTAGTCAAGGAACTAGCATCAGTGACCCATGGACACAAACAACACATGGGATTGACTGTGAGAGGCAATAGGAGGGTGAGGAAGGTGAGAGCAGATGGGAAAAAATGAGATGAATGTAATATAACAACAATAAAAAATGTGATAGAGAAAGGCTCTGTGTAATGCTTAGGGGAAGAATCCATCAAGAAGATATAGTTATTGTAATTATAATGCACCCAATATAGGAGCACCCAATATATAAGGAACATCTTGGAGAACTTCAAGAAAGATATAGATAGCAGCACACTTACAGAGGGTATTTTAACACCCCACTGTTAGTAATGGACAGATCTTCCAAACAAAGAATCAACAAGGATGTTTTGTCAAAGAATGACACTCTAGATCAAATGGATTTCATTCGTATATACAAACCTTTCACTGCAAAGGGGAAAATATATTCTTTTCAAATACACATGGAACATTCATAAAAAACAAACAAACAAAGACCACATGGTAGGACACAAAACAAGTGTCAACAAATTCAAGAAAATTGAAAATACATTAAGCATTTTCTCATATACAGCAGCTTGAAATTAGAAACCAACCTCAAGGAAAACTTAAAAACATTCAAATACATGGAGGCTGAATAGCATGTTATTAAACAATGAATGGGTTAGCAATGAAACAAGGATAAAATTAAGAAGTTTCTGGAAACAAATGGAAATGAACACACAAAGCCCAAACCTATGGGACACAGCAAAGGCAGTCCTGAGAGGAAAGTTCGTAGGAATAAGGCCCACCTAAAAAGGATAGAAGCATTTCAAATAAACAACCTAACCCTACGTCTCCCATAGCTAGAGGAACAACAACAAACAAAGCTCCAAGCAAGTAGAAGGAAGGAAATGATCAAGAGCAGAGCAGAAATAAATGACAGAGACTAAAAGAACAATTTTTAAAAATCAATAAACCCAGGAGCTATTTCTTTGAAAAGATAAACAAAATTGACTCATCAAGTAAAAAAGAGGGGATTCAAATAAATAAAATCAGGAATGAAAGAGGAAAAAATACAACCAATGCCACAAAAAATACAAAGGATTGTCAGAAATTACTATGACAAACAATATGCAAAAAAAAAAAAAAAAAATCAGACAAGCTGGGTGAAATGGACAAATTTCTAGAAACATAAAATCTTCCAAAACTGAACCAAGAAGAAGCAGAAAACCTAAATAGACTGGTAAGTGCAAGTGAAATTGAAGCAGTAATCAAAAGTTTCTCAGCACATAAAAGCCCTGGACTAGATGGCTTGAGTTGAATTTTACCAAACATTTATGGAAGACCAAAATCCTACACTTCTCAAAATACTCCAAGAAATTCAAGAAGAAGGAAGGCTCCCAAACTTTTCTTATGAGGCCAGTATTATCCTAACTGCAAAACCAGATAAAGACACAACAAAGAAAGAAAACTATAGGTCAATACCACTGATGAATATAGATGCTAAAATCCTCGACAAAATATTGAAAAAACAGATCTAGCAATATATTAAAAAGATCATATGCTATAATCAGGTGGAATTCATCCCAGGGGTGCAAGGAGAGTATAATATTTGCAAATTAATAAATGTAATTGACCACATAAACAAAATGAAAGATAAAAATCACACAATCATATCAATAGATGTGGGAAAACACTAGGCAACATTGGTGCACATACCTCGATATGATAAAGGGCATACATGAGAAACCTATAGCCAACATCATATTCAATGTGTAAAACTAAAATAATTCCCCTTAAAATGAGGAATAAGACTAAGGTGTCCATTTTCATAACTTCTATTCAACATAGTATTGGAAATTCTAGCCATAGTGATCAAAGAAAAAGAAATAAAGGTCATCCAAATGGGAAAGGAATAAATAATACTTGTAATTGTTTGCAGATGACATGATGGTATATGTAGGAAACCCTATAAGCTTCACCAAAAAACTATTTGACCTAATAAGTGAGTTTGGCAAAGCAGTAGAAAACAAAGTCAATATTCAGAAATTTAAGAATTTTTGTACATCAACAATGAAATATCAGAAAAAGAAACTAGGAAAAAATCACATTTACTGTAGGAACAAGAAAAATAAAGTACCTAGGAATAAACTTAACCAATGAAGTAAAAGACCAATACTCAGGAAACTAAAAATAGAAATTAAGGAAGATATAAATAAAAGGAATCATATAGCATATTCATGGATTAGAAGAATTAACATCATTAAAATGTCCATACCATCCAAAGCTATCTATAGATTCAACACAACCCTTATTAAAATACCAATGACATATTTCACAAATTTAGAATAAATATTTCAAATATTTATATGGAATCATATATGATCCCTAATAGCCTCAGAAATTTTGAGAAAGAAGAACAAAGTGGGAGGGATCACAATAACTGATATCAAACTGTATTATAAGGCCACTATAATCAAAACAGTCTGGCACTGGCATAAGAACAGACACATATATCAATGGAACAGAATAGACACCCAGAAATAAACTAAGGTCTTTATGGTCAATTAATATTTGACAAAGGGGGCAGGAGGACAAAATGGAGCAAATAAAGTCTCTTCAGTAAATGGTGTTGTGAGATCTTGACAAATAAAAAAGAATATTTATGCAAAAAGAGAGAGAGAGAGAGAGAGAGAGAGAGCCCTGGCTGGTGGCTCAGTGGATAGGTGCCAGCCTGTGAACTCAAAGGTCTCTGGTTCGATTCCCAGTCAGGGCACATAACCAGGTTGCAAGCCAAGTCTCCAGCCAGGTCCATAGCTGGAGGCAGGTGAAAGGCAGTGATACATTGATGTGGCTCTCTCTCTTTGCCTCTCTTCCTTCCCCTCCCTCTGGAAGTAATAAATAAAATATTTTAAAAAGAAAGAAAGAAAAGGAACTAGATTACCAAATTACACCATATACCAAAATAAACTCAAGATGGATAAAAGACTTAAATGTATTCTATAACACCATAAAAGTCCTAGAGGAAAATATAGGCAGGAAAGTTTCAGATATCCCATGCAGCAATATTTTCATCAATATATGTCCTAGGGCAAAGGAAATAAAGGAACAAAGAAAAAATAGGACTATATCAAACTAAAGTTTCTGCTCAGCTAAAGTAAACATTAGCAAATTTACAAGGAAACCAACCATATGGGAAAACATATTTACCAATGATACCTTGGAAAAGGGTTTGATCTCCAAAATACAAGAAGAACCTATATGACTCATCACCAGGAAGATGGACAACTCAATTAAAAAGTAGTCAAAGGACCTAAACAGACACTTCTCCATGGAGGACATACAGAGGGCTCATTGTAATTACAAAGAATGTTCAATATCACTAGCCACTAGAGTGATGCAAATTAAAACCACAATGAGATACCACTTCACCCTGGTAAGAGTGGCCATCATCAACAAATCAACAAACAAGTGCAATGCACTGTTGGTGGGAATGCAGACTGGTCCAGCCACTATGGAAAACAGTATGGAATGTCCACATAAAACTTAAAATGAGGCCCTGGCTGGTGGCACAGTGGATAAGGTGCCGGCCTGCGAACCCAAAGGTCGCTGGTTCGATTCCCAGCCAGGGCATATAACCAGGTTGCAAGCCAGGTCTCCAGCCAGGTCAATAGCTGGAGGCAGGTGAAAGGCAACCATACATGGATGGCTCTCTCCCTCTTTGCCTCTCTCCCTTACCCTCTCTAAAAAAAAATAGTAAAATATTAAAAAAAAAACAAAAAAACAAAACCTTAAACTGAAACTGCCTTTTTATCCAGTGATCCCCCTGCTGTGATTATACCTTAAGAATCCTGAAATGCCAGCTCTAAAGACCACACACCCCAATGTTCATAGCAGCATTATTTACAATAGCAAGTGCTAGAAACAGCTTAAGTATCCATCCATAAGTGAGTGGACAAAAATCTGGTACATTTACACAATGAATACTACATGGCAGACAGAAAAAGGAACTCCTACCCTTTGCAACAGTATGGATGGAAATGATGAATATTTTGCTTAGTGAAATAAGCCAGGTGATGAAAGACAAATACCATATGATCTCACCTAGGAAGGGAATCTAATGAACAAAATCAAATAAATGAGCTAAATAGAACCAGAGGCATAAATATAAGGGACAAACTGACATTGACCAGAAGAGAAGGATAATGGGGGAAAGAAGGGAAAGGGCCTATTTATGGGAACAAATATAAATGACCCATGGACTTGAACAATGGGTTGGGGATTAACTATGGGAGTGGAGGGTGGGGTGGGGCAGGGCAGTGGGTGGGGCAAGGAGAGCAGCTAGGGAAAAATTGGGACAACTGTAATTGAACATCAATAAAATAAAATAAAAATTTAAAAGGGGGAAAGTATAATATAAGGTTTCAACTGAAACAAACAAACAAACAAAAAGTAGTGAACCAATAGGAAGAAAATAGAAGAAAACCATAACAGAGTTAATAACAATGACAGATGAGCAAAGATTTATAAAGGTTGAAAGAGAAAAAGAATATTATAAGAAAGAGAAAATGAAATATGAGATATCTATAGTAAATAAAAATTATTTTGAAAAGATAGGAGGAGGAGAAATAATAAGAGTAAGGAATAGAATTCAGTCTAGAAAGGGAAAAAAAAAAATTCCAAACTAAAATAAGCCAACGCAGGAGGGAGGCAAAATGGCCTAAGACAGGAGGAGCGAAAACTTTAAGATTCAAATTAAAAAAAAAAATAGTGAACAAATAGGAATAAAATTGAAGATAAACATCAATAACCATGACAGCCATGCCAAGCAAGGAATAATAATAAGGATGGAAAGAAAATAAGAATATTATAAGAAATGGAAAAATAATGTGAGCTTACTAAAGGAAAGAAAAATGATTTTGAGAGGATAGAAGAGCAATGGTAAGGTCATGGGGAAAGAACAAGGCTTAGAAAGGAGGAAAATAAAGTTTAAAATGAAAATAAGAAGGCAAATTGGAGTAAAACAAGGAAAGGGTGCAATGTGAGATTTGAAATAAAAATTTAAATTAAAGGAATTAAAAAAGCCAAAAATAGTGAATTAGTTGGAATACAATTGAAGAAAAAGAAAAAATGTTAAAAGTCTATGTAAGAGAAAAAACAACACAATGAAGAAGAATGAGGTGGAATTTGTCTCAGCAGCTTTTGTTTGCCTTCTGTCTTCTTCTGGACTTGCCTCTGGCTTTTTTTTTTTTTTTTTTTCATCAGCTCAAGTTCCAGGGTTGGGTAATCCAACTTCTGGCAGCACCACATTTACCATTTTCACCTGCCTCTGGAAGGGGCTTCTGCTGCTATTGGGAGGATGAGAATGGTGGTTCTCCCTTAGGAGGCGCTATTCAGTCTTCTGGGGAAATTGTGGGTATGTTCCCCTGCCCTTGTGCTACCCATCTTGGTTTGTCCCAGTTTATTTCCAATAATGTATAGTTTCTGATGAACTAGTTTTCTATTTCTAGGGAGAGCCAATCTGTAAGAGAGTCAGCTCTTTCCTGTTTGGTGCTGATGGCAGCTGTGTGCTAGGCAAGGCTGAGCAGGACCCAGCTATCCACTTGCTGCACAGATTTCTGATCTCCCTGCCTTGTTGGCCTTAGTGGAATAGGGTGCTAGGAATCAGTGTATTTTTGTCTTATGAGAGAAGTTCAAAATGGGCCCTATTGGTGTTTCTGTTCCTTTCTCATTCAGATATGCACCCTGCAGGGGATTCTTGAGCCTGCCTTGTGTATTCTGCTGAGTTTCACCACAGAATGCAGTGCTTGCAATCTTGCCGGAGGTTGGGGATGACTATGTCCTTCCCTAACCAAAGGTTTGAACTCTGCCAAGGAAGAGGATTCTGTCTGGCTGTAAATAATCTCAGGCACTCAACTCTTGCCCATCTAATTCCCAGCCCACTACCCTTTCAGTAAACACAGTCCAAAAACTCTCAGTTTTGCATTGCCCCCAGTTTGCTAGCTGCACTGGGCTGGGGCCCAGAAATCCCTTTGTGTGCAACTTTCTGATCTCCCTGCCCAGCTGTATTCAGTGGGAACAAACTGCGCTTTTAATCTTGTCCCTTTGCTGGCAGGGCAGCTGTGCTCAATTTCACTGCCCAGCATGCTTCAGTTCCCTTTTTTAAAAATCTTTCTGTGGCACACCCACTGCAGTACTGAGTCACTGGTTTTCCACGCACACTGCCTCTCCAAGAAGCCAAAGGCCTCTCAAGGTCATGGCTGGCCACAGCCTGCCTCTGCCCAACCCAGGTGGGGCCTCTTATCCTTTTGAGAGATAGAGTCCATCTTTCTCTCTGTCATTTTCCAGGTTGGCATTTGATGCTGCAGCTATGGATGTGCTGCTCCCTGTGTGTTTGTAGCCTGGATTTCCCTGAGTTTGTATATTCTCCCAAGTTACTCCTGGCCCAGGTCTAGGGGGTTTTCCTCCATGGGACTGGAGGAAAAGTCCTAGAAAGGGTGGGAACCACAAAGTTGTGATTTCTGGCTAGTCTCTCCACTGCTACAGGAGGCACTCATGAGATATTTTCCTTTTACCTTATAAAATCTCTATCACCTGTTGTGAAGCACATTCTGCACTCCCTGGCTTTAAAACTACGTATCAGCTAAGATTCCATTGACTGTTCAGGTTATTTGTTGGATGATCAGCTGAGAATCTCAATTGGGGGCAAGAGTAAGTGGACTCAGCTTCCACCTACTTAGCTGCCATCTTCTCAAACTATACACTTTAAAATTTACCTTTTATTGTATATCTACTATGTGTTAACAAAGTTACCTTTAAAATTGGGGATAATACCACTTAAATCCTAAGGTTGTTATGAGGTTTAAATAATATCATTTATGTGACAATGCCAAGCACAGTGCCTGATTCAGTCATTACTTTAAAAATGATTAGAAGAAACCAACATGAAAATTTCAACATTCAAACAACACTGAAGAAAATAATTCTAACTTAAGGCTCTAGCAGGAAAGCTCAATTGGTTAGAGTGTCATCTCAATATGCCAAGGTTGTGGGTTTGACTGCTGGTCAAAGAACATACAAGAATCATTCAATGAATGCATAAATAAGTGGAATCTCTCTCTCTCTCTCTCTCTCTCTCTCTCTCTCTCTCTCTCAAATATCAATCAATAAAAAGTTTTAAAATAGTTCTAAGTTAGTTTTAAAGGATGGGGAACCATTGTTAGTTCTTGAGGAGAGGCATAACAAGGTGAGAATCTCATTTAAGTCATTATAGCAACCCTGTGATAGTTACTTTACCTCTGTATGTACCTTAAAAATGAATATTAATGCCTTGGCTGGTGGCACAGTGGATAAGTAACTGGCCTGCAAACCCAAAGGTCACTGGTTCGATTTCTAGACAGGGCACATAACCAGGTTGCAAGCCAGGTCTCCAACCAGGTCAGTAGCTGGAGGCAGGTGAAAGACAACCATACATTGGTGTCTCTCTTCCTCTCTGCCTTTCTCCCTTCCCCTCTGTCTAAAAATAATAAATAAAAAATTTTTAAAAAGTGAATATTAGTTTAGTAACCCAGTGTGCAAGAGTATACATGTGTGTCTGTATTTATATATACATACACACACTAAAGAATTTTTAGATGTATTATATATACTATATAATGTGTATATATATTGTTTAGTCTATAGAGATAATATATACAGTTTATACATATATATGTGTGTGTGTGTGTGTATATATATATATATATCCATATTTAGGTACTGAATTTCTTTACATTATTCGTAAGAAGCAATCCACTTTTTCATTGTTGTTTACATTAGAGATGACAGGATTATTTGTCATTGTTATTTGTTTCCTAGTTTCAATAAAAGTGGGATGGTTTATGCCCTTGATGTACATCTCTTTTGGGAAGAGCATTTTATTAACCCAATTTTACAGATGGGGAAATGAAGCATCACTAAGATTAAATGAGATATTCAGAATCACACAGCTAGTGTGATAGGGTTAGTAATCATATTCAGCACTATCTAACCTAAAATCCCATGCTATTGGAGCTCTTCCAGGCTCTCTTCCAAAATTCCTAATCCCTGATCATGGGTACATTGCTAATACTACCTCAACATGCACATTAGCATGCAAATTACAAAATAAAATCAAACCTAGTCTCATAATTTGTATCACCTCAATGTCAGTAAAACTGTGGCTATGGTGGAGAGAAGTAGAAACAAGTTTAAATAAACATAAAAAACAATAATCAAATGTATGATTCAAAGTGAAATTATAGATATTTTAAGTCCAAGCTTAGATCCATGCAATACGAATCTTAGAGCTATGTAGATTTCTGTATGCTGTCATTATATTTTGAATTCTCATTTTTATTAATGTTGTCATCTCTGAAACTAAAAATTTTAAAGGTGCTAAAGAAGAGACAGTTAAGTGTATCAAAGTAATTTTTAAGTACTATAAATTGAAATATTTAACCCTGAACAAGGAATTTTAATAAAAGTGTTTTTGATACATCTTTAAATATATGAGGGAAATTACTTATAATCATTTTTCTTTAAAAGAAGTTTTCATAATCTTTCTTTGAAGTTGTAAGAGACATAAGCCTCCTAGGGAAATATTATAAATAAGGAATAGAAGAATATTGTTTTACAATTATTCATTATACATATTCATTATTCATTATTACAATAATCTCAGATATGGTTCAAAAGCTCTGCCTTTGAACCCAGATAGGCTTTACCCAGCCAAGCCACTTACTAGATTACCAGGTAGCACTAGACAAGTGCTTATCTTGTCTGTGCTTCATTCTCCTAATCTGTAAAATGGTGCTAGTGAAGTGCCTACCTTTGATTTGTTTTATGGATTAAATGAAGATGAGATAATATATATTAGAAATACTAAATTATGCTGGGTGCATAAAACTGTACTCAACAAATAGGAGCTGTTACAGAATTATAATTTGGGCCATATGAGAGTTTAACTTTACTCAATTTTCTGGCTCCAGGTAGTAGTGGTAGCCTGGAGCAGCCACGTCAGTAGTTAGTATATACAGTGACCTGAGGAAGGTATCTAGAACTAAGATGAGGCATCACAATTCCAGTTCTGGAGAAGTAATATTCATTGTCATTTACCTAAGGATCTCCCAGACCACTACCTTGTCATTAAAAGCATAGTAATGACTCCACTATCAAAAACTGGTAGGGTAACACCTTTAACAAAACAATGAAAATTAATATGTCTGATGACTTTTTTTTGACTTAGAATAATGACAATTTATTTTATTTTTTAAAAATTTTATTGTTGTTGTATTACATCCATCCTCTTTTTGCTCCCCTCTCTCCCCCTCCCCACCCACCCATCCCCCCCAAAGTCAATCCCACCTGTTGTCCATGTCCATGGTTCCTTTATACTAAGTTCTTGTCTAAGCGGCTCCCCTTCCTTACCTCTGCCTTCCCCCTCCCTGCCTTATGTGAAACATTGTACATGCATTCTCAAAAGTAACCCTATAGGATAGGTGTTATGATTATTCATAGGTTATAGATGAAAAAAAAAAAAACAACAACAAAGAAACTGCTGTGTTGTCTAAAGGAGAAATGCTGTTTGATCTCTCTGCTGCTATCTCTGTAGGAATTCCATACCAAACAAGCTGTCCTCCAATCAACAGTTAACACGATGATGCTTTTTCCCCTAATACACTTGGTAATAGCCTTTGCAAACTAAAATAAGCTTTATATGAATCTTCAAACTGGAGTTTTGACAAACAGGTAAGAAAAAAACAAATCTTTGGTTACATTATACCCACTAAGCTCTAAGATTACTATATTTTTTACATTAAATATTATTGCACATTTTTCTGTCTTGACTTTAATATTAGTATGCCAGCAATGTGCCTGGCTGCCTGTGGCCAGTTGCCTTTCTCCAACGGGCAAATACATCATTGGGTGGCAATGAGTGGTATCAGCTGCATGATGCTGACTGGCGGCCTGTAGGCATTCTTCTGCTTACACATAAAGCTTCTCCCAGGGACTGAAAATACTGAGCAGTCTCTCTCTAGGGATACCAAGCTTGTCACATCTAGAAGGAGGTCCCAGGTTCTCTCCAACCTCACTCCCACCTTAACTTTGGCTTCATGTTTCATGAGACTGAAGATTGTGTGACCAACTTAGATAAAGATGAAAATTTAATAGTCCACAGAAATAAGAGTAAGGATAAAAATTAGTAAAAGGGGTTTTCAGGAAGCTGGTTGTGGAATGCATAATAGAAAAAAATCTCATAAGTGTATACTAAAGCAGGAATTCAACAATCCAGCTCCAAATGAAATGGCCAAAGATCTCTCAAGACCTCACTTTGTTACAGTTGAATGAGTAGCAGAGGAGAAGTAGAAGCAGGACCCTCACCATTGCAACCTAACAAGGAACTTAATAGAGGATGCTAGGAGCAAAGGGAGACATGTTTCACTTGCTAACTCAGCAGTCCTGGGCCTGTTCTGATAATATTGCCAGGCATTACAATATCACAAGAAAACACCATACTAACACTGGAGGAGAGCGGTCCTTGAAATTCTATGTATCAATCTCCACTATCTGGGAAAGAAAGCCTTTGAGACTATGGTTTCATTCCAACAGCTGGTAGGGGGCCCACAGTGCCCAAAGAAAAAGCCCACAAAACAACTTTGGTTAATAGCCTACCTCTGGTTGCTATCTGTTGTTATCTGTTTTTTTGAGGGAGTTCCTACTGCTTATAGAAAGAATCCATACATGACTTTGGATAACTGCCCCAAGTTTAATAAACTGCTTCCTGTCACATATCTGTTTTACAAACAAGGTGAACAAATGGAGTTTGGAGCAAGGTAAGAATTGGGGCTAATAGAGCCCCCAAACACATACCAAAGTTTGGGTAGTTGTGCCCTCCCCCCACAAGAAACACTGATGCCACCTTTATCCATCAATCAATATGTAACTTCTCCACCCCCATTCTGCCAACTATATGCCTTCAGAACAAGGGACTTGCTCTATTCTCTTGGCCCCCAGACCACCAGGCCTCTGGCAACACTAGGGTGAGTTTGACACCCTGGCCTTTGGCAACCCTTGCTTTTGCTCTCCCATTTACTAACAAATTTTGCATGCACACTAATAGACTTGCATAGTAATTCTTTACTATGTCAGTAAGAAGAACCAGGGTTTCTCCAATAGCAGCTTGATATAAAGGAGTATGATAGACACAATTAGGCATGGAAGGGGCAGGACTACATGTGGGTAATAGTCAGGGAAGACAGATATTGAAAAAGCAATTATAAGAGAGATATGGTTAAGAAGGAGAATATAGAACGTTATGAACATAAAATAGAGAAACCAAATAGTATATGATGAAGGTAATAGCAAATATCTAAAAATGCTATTGACTATGGTTTAAAAATCTGTTAGGTTTGCTGATGCCCAGGTTTACTACATAAACAAAGGGAACTTCTGGAAGGCAGCAACAATTCTCCTGGTTTTCACTGCTTACATTAAAAAGAAGGCCTTTGTTATGGGCCACATCTGAGCAAGTTTTCTTCCATAAATGCCACAGATTCAAAGGAGATTTTGATACAGGTCTGGAAATCTCTCTGACATAAGATACCTAAAGGATTGTCCTAGAACCACTCTTTGGGTACAACAGAGGATGGGCTTACAATGAAAAGACCATGATTCAAATGCAAAATTAACTTGGTCCTTTTGGAAAAAATGGGGAATGATGGAGCCTGGAGGAAGCCTGTGGAAGATTATATTGATATTCAAATATGCACTGCTTATTCTATAGGGAAGATTATACATCGCCTTTAAAAAGATGAAAATATGAAGAATGGTGGAGGGGGAAGATGGCAACAAGTAGAGAGCATGGCTGATGGTGTTCTCAAGTACCAGAGCAGCTAGAGCACAGGATAGGGAGTGCGAGACATCTTCAAGTCCCGAAGAACTGGAGTGGTCAGCATCTGGACACAGGGGAGCACACACCAGTGGCAGTGGAGACCTATAGGAGAGCAGCCCACAGGTCCAGAATACAACCAGAGAGCCCAAATAAAGGACACACCAAGAACAACAAGTGGAGAAAATCTGGGAGAATGCCACATTGAACTCCACAAATCTATTATCACAGAAGGGTGCTCAACTAAGGCAAGGAAGCAAAGCAGATTAACCCAAGGAAAAAGCAAAAAAATAAAAAGCAAGCAACAGCAGACACAAAATGGGGAAAAAAAGAATCAGTCCATCACCAAAAGGAAAGGAAGAATCCCAAGAAAGAACACAAAATGAAACAGAGGCACCTGAGACATCAGATAAAGAATTCAGAAGAATGATATTAGAGAAGCTCAGTGAGCTCAGCCACATCAAAGAAAACTATAAACAACTCCAGGAGAACTACAAAGAACTCCAGGGAAATTACAAAGAACTCCAGGGAATTTAAATTTACAAGAAACTTACTGAGAACTACAGCAGCATGAAAAAGGACATAGAAATTATCAATAAGTGCCAGGAGGAAATGAAGAATACAATTTCTGAATTGAAGAATAAAGTAGAAGGAATCAACAGTAGGCTAGAGGAAGAAGAGGACTGGATCAGTTAGTTGGAGGATAATGTAGACAAATACTTCAAGACAGTACAAGAGACTAAAAAAAGGCTGAACAAGACTGAAGAGGGGTTAAGAGAGCTGCAGGACAACATGAAATGTAACAACATCCGTATCATAGGGATACCAGAGGGAGAAGAGAAAAAAGGAGTGGAAACCCTGTTAAAAAAAGTCATGATAGAAAATTTCCCTAACATGATGAGTGAAAAACATTAATCCAGTTCAGGAACCACAGAGGGTCCCAATGAGGATCAACCCAAACAGACCAACACCAAGGCACATTATTATTAAAATGGCTAATTTCAAAGACAAAGAGAGAATCCTAAAAGCATCAAGAGAGAAAAGACAAATATCATACAAAGGGGCTCCAATAAGGCTATCAAATGACTTTTCAGCAAAAACAATTCAAGCCAGAAGGGAATGGCAAAAAGTATTTCAAGTAATGGTAAACAAAGGCCTGCAATCAAGAATACTCTACCCAGCAAGGCTCTCATTCAAGATAGAAGGAGAAATAAGGAGCTTCCCAGAGAAAAAAAGACTAAAAGAATACATCTCTACCAAAAGAGCATTGCAAGAAATGCTAAAGGGTCTGCTCTAAAAATAAGTAAATAAACAAAATGAAGAAACAGAGAAAGCCTAAGAGAAATACAGACACAAAGGGAGAAAATGGCAATGAATAAGTGTCAATCAATAATAACCTTAAATGTAAATGGATTAAATGCACCAATCAAAAGATATAGGGTAGCCGAATGGATAAGACAACATGACCCACATATATGCTGTCTTCAAGAGACCCACCTCAGAACAAAAGATCGACACAGATTGAGAGTGAAGGGATGGAAAACCATATATCAAGCAAATGGACATGAAAAAAAAGCTGGAATAGCAATACTGATTTCAGACAAAATAGATTTTAAAATGAAGGCATTAAAAAGGGACAAAGATGGACATTTCATAATACTTAAGGGAACAATCAATCAAGAAGAAATAACTCTGATAAACATATACGCACCCAACATAGGAGCTCCGAAATATATAAAGAAAATCTTGGAAGACTTTAAGAAAGACCTAGACAGCAACACACTAATAGAAGGGGATTTTAATACCCTGCTATCAAAAATGGACAGATCTTCCAAACAAAAAATCCCCAGAGATGTTGTGACATTGAACAACACTCTAGAGGAAATGGACCTAACTGATGTATACAGAGTCTTTTACCCTAAAGAAGCAAAATACACATTCTTTTCAAATGCACATGGAACATTCTCCAAGATAGACCACATGGTATGTCACAAGACAAGCCTCCACAAATACAGGAAAATTGAAATTATACAAAGTATCTTCTCAGATCACAACGGCTTGAAATTAGAAACAAATCTCAAGGGAAAAAAGCAAAAATTCTCTAACTCATGGAGACTGAATAACATACTTTTAAGCAATGAAGGGGTCAACAATGAGATCAAAGATGAAATCAAAAAGTTCCTGGAAACAAATGACAATGAACACACAACAGCCCAAAACCTATGGGATACAGCAAATGCAGTTCTCAGGGGGCAATTTATACCAATACAGGCCTTCCGAAAAAGGTTACCAGAAGTTGATAAAAACGACCTAACCACAAAGCTGCAAGAAATATAGGAGCAACAACAAACAAAGCCCAGAGCAAGTAGAAGGAAGGAAATCATCAAGATCAGAGCAGAACTAAATAACTCAGAGATTCAAACTACAATTCAAAGAATCGACAGGACCAGGAGCTGGTTCTTTGAAAAAATAAACAAAATTGACAAGCCCTTATCCAGACTCATCCAGAAAAAGAGAGAGAGGACCCAAATAAACAAAATCAGAACTGAAAGAGGGGAAATCACAACTGATACCTCACAAATACAAAAGATTGTAAGAAATTACTACAAACAACTATATGACACAACATATGACAACCTGGATGAAATGGACACATTTCGGGAAAGGTATAATCTACCAAAACTGAACCCAGAAGAAGCAGAAAGCCTGAACAGGCCAATAACAACGAGTGAAAATAAAGAAGTCATCCAAAATCTCCCAAAGCACAAAAGCCCTGGACCAGATGGCTACACAGGTGAATTTTACCAAACATTTCAAGAAGAACTAACTCCTCAAACTATACCAAAAAATTCAGGAAGAGGGAAGACTCCCAAACTCCTTCTATGAAGCCAATATTATTCTGATCCCAAAACCAGGGCAAGACACAACTAAGAAAGAAAGCTACAGGCCAATATATCTGATGATCATAGATGCTAAATTCTCAACAAAATATTGGCCAATCAGATTCAGCACTATATTACAAAGATCATACACCCTGATCAAGTGGGCTTCATCCCAGGGATGCAAGGATGGTACAACATTCGTAAATCAAAAAATGTAATACACCACATCAACAAATTGAAAGATAAAAACCATATGACCATATCAATAGGTGCTGAAAAAGCATTTGAAAAAGTAGAGCAACCATTTATGATAAAAACCCTCAGCAAAATGGGAATAGAGGGAGCATACCTCAACATCATAAAGGCCATCTATGAGAAACCTGAAGCCAACATCATACTTAATGGACAAAAACTGAAAGCTTTCCCCCTAAGATCAGGAACGAGACAAGGCTGTCCACTTTCTCCACTTCTATTCAACATTGTCTTGGAAGTTCT
>PVIW01014604.1:0-22744 GCA_004026585.1 Noctilio leporinus
TTCCTTTATACTAGGTTCTTGTCTAAGCTGCTCTCCTTTCTTGCCTCTGCCTCCCCCCTACCCCCAACCCCTTTCCCCCTGACCACTGAAGGCCTATTCACTGTATTCATATATTTGGTTCTGTTTTGCTTGTTGTTAGTTTTGTTCATTATTTTCCTGTAATGGGTGAGATCATATGATATTTGTCCTTCACTGACTGGCTTATTTCACTAAGCATAATACTCTCCAGTTCCATCCATGTTGTTGCAAAGGGTACAAATTCCTTCTTTCTTTTTGCTATATAGAATTCCGTTTAGGAGGTAGAAGACCTGTACTCAGAAAACTACAGAACAATGAAGAAAGAAATCAAGGAAGATACAAATAAATGGAAACATATACCTTGTTCATGGATGGGAAGAACCAACATCATTAAAATGTCCATACTACCCAAAGCAATCTACATATTCAATGTAATCCCAATTAAAATACCAGTGATAGCCTTCACAGAAATAGAAAAAATACTTCAAAAATTTATATGGAGCCAAAATGCCCATGAATAACCACCGCAATCTTGAAAAAGAAGAACAAGGTAGGAGGAATCACAATACCGGACTTCAAACAATACTACAAGGCTACTGTCATCAAAACAGCCTGGTACTGACATAAGAACAGACATATAGATCAATAGAACAGAATAGAGAGCCCAGAAATAACCCAGGACACTATGGCTTTTATTATTTCTGTTGCATAATCATTTAATAGTCTTATTGGAGCCCCCTTATATGTTATTTGCTGTTTCTCATTTTGCTTTTGAAATTTGCCATTTTAATTATAATGTTTCTTGGAGTTTGTCTGTTTGTATTCATGTTCAATGGGACCGTCTATGTTTCCTGAACTTGAGTAATATTTTCACTCATCATGTTAGAGAAGTTTTCTATCATTACTTTTTTGAACAGGTGTTCCATTCCTTCTTTCTCTTCTCCTGGTATTCCTATGATATGTCCGTTATTGTGTTTCATGTTGTCCTGCAGCAGTCTTAAAACCTCTTCATTCTCATTCAGCCATTTTTCATTCTCTTGTACTGTCTTCAAATTTTTTTTTTTTTTATGTTGTCCTCCAACTCGCTGATATGGTATTTTGCTTCCTCTAGCCTACTGTTGATTTCTTCTACTGTATTCTTCAATTCACAAATTCTATTCTTTATTTCCTCCTGACTCTTTCTGATGGATTCAAGTTTTTTTGATGCTGGTATAGCTCTCAGTAGAGTCCTTGTAGCTTCCCTGGAGTTGTTTGTAGTTACCCTGTAGTTGTTGATTGTTTTCTTTGAGCTTATTGAGCTTCTCTATCATCGTTTTTTTAATTTCCATATCTTGTAGTTTGCCTCTGTTTCATTTTTTCATTTAGTGATCTTTCTGGGGATTTTTCCTTTCCTTTTGGTGATGGAATGATTCTTCTTTACCCCATTTTGGGTGTTTGTTTTTGCTTGTTTTTGTCTTGGATTAATCTGTTTTGCTTCTCTGCCTTTGTGGCACATCCTTCTGTGTTAGAAGATTTGTGGAGTTCAGTGTTGCTGTCTCCTAGGTTTTTTCCATTTGTTTCTCTTGGGGTGGCCTTTATGTTATTAACTTGGGCTGTCCTGTTATATTTTGGATTGGCTGTGTATGTTGCTCCTTTCCTTCCATTTGGCTGATTGAGAGTCACTCCTATCCTTTCTTCTATTCTGTTTTTGAGCTGCTCCTAAAATAGAACCACCAGTCCACACAAAATAACCACACCTTCAGAGATATCTTTCTCCTTTAATCCCCCTTTTGACTGCCTATGGACATAGCTGTTACCCATACCCTCCAAGGTATTCCCACCTTTTAATCACACCCTCAATGGCAACTGAGCCAGTCTTAATAGGGATATGGATATATTAAGACTGTTGTATGAGGGGAAAATGATATAATTGACTATAGTATAGATAGCTTTGAACTGTGCTAAGGAGTAGCAGGGATATGAGAGAGAAAACAAACTTATTTATCCTATAGAAATGAAGAGAGGGAGAATCAGAAAGCCTGAAGTATGAGTGAATAGCGTAAGCCTATATATATATATATATATATATATATATATATATATATATATATATATAGTTGCTGCATCTACCTCTCTGTTAATCCTTAATGAGCCCTGATTGGTCCAGGTGGAGCCAGGGCATGTGCTCTTTCAGCAGACAAAAAGAAAAGAAAAAAAAAGAAAAAATAACAAAGAAAGGGTTTAGGAGATTGAGGTGGGATGGAATACTTAGATTGAGGACTGGGAATGAGTTGTAGCAGGAGAGTGAGTAGACTTTTAATCAAGAGTAGGAGGAAGGTTTGGGGTATTTAAGTGGATTGAGATAGGGGAGGAGTAAAAATACGTGAGTTTGGATACACTATGATATAAACAGTATTTACTTAAAATGCACTAATTGTGAGGCTTGGAAGGAACTTTTGTAAAAGATATGTTAGGGATTAATAGTTCATGTAGCTCTCAGTATAACTGAGGTGCTTGAGATTAGCAGAGATCCATGTCCTGATTCTGCCTCTTTTTTTGGTCAGTTCTCTGTAGTCTACTTTATAGATGTTTGGTCTTGGAGTGGCAGGGCCTATAGCTGTCACAGTCAGGGCTGATTCTTAGTGTCAGCCCCCAGGCAGGTTGGGCCTCCATTAGTCTAGCTGGGTTTCTGTGCTGCTGATGTTTTCGGGCCCTCCCTTCTCTCACTTGTTTTGTGTGAAGACCTGCAGGGTGTTTCTGTGGTGTTTATGGCTGCTCCTTTCCTTCCAGCTCCTGGAGGAAGTTCCTGCCTGCCATTGACACCTGGCTCCAATGTGGGGTGGCCTGAAACCTGGCTGGCTCCTGTGATGGCTGGCCCTACCCCTACAGCTTCTGGAAGAGATAACCCCTGTCCACTAACAGCACCAGGCTCCCCCTGAGGCTAAGGCTAACTCTTCAAGCTGTCCAACTCTCTGAGGTGTTTTTCACCACTGCTTTTGTGATGTGTGCCTGGCTCCCCAGAGGGTCTGTAGCACAATCTGCCAGCTAACACTACTCCTCCCTCTCCAGCTCCTTGAGGAGGCCTTTGTTGCAATGGCCATGCCATTTGCACCAGCTGCAAATTCCTGGCTAGAAATTTTGAGATTTTGTGGGAGCCTATGTGCTGGTGTGGGTGCGTGGGGCTGGGACCTTCCCCTTGCCTGGGCTCTGGGCTGTCCTCTCCCAGTGGCAGGACTTCAAGTCTTTGTGGGAGTTTTAGTGCCATTGTGGGTCCATGCAGTTGGGCCTCCTACCTTGCTGGGGCTCCGAGCTGCCCTCCCCTTGGTGGCACAGTAGTGCAGTTTTCCGCACTCTAGCCACTCTGGCTGGTGCACTTCTCTGCTTCCCTGCTTCTGCTTTCTGAAGGTCTCCTATCCTCAGCCTCTTGCCCAGGGAGGAGCTTCCTCTCTCTGGATCTCCAGAGGAAGGCTCTCACACAGTCCCTCCTCTGCAGGAGTTCAATTCCTCATTCCCTCTGGCATTTGCACTCCCTGTCCACACTTCACTGCTCAAATTTCCAGTCACCATGGAGCCTGGAGCTGTCTTCAGTTAGAGAAGACCCTCTGGGCAGAGCCGCCACTGCCCAGAGCCAACCCCATCCAGTCAGCCAGTTTAGAACTGTCTCATCTTCTTTCCTGTAGTTCTCTGCAGCCTCTGGGCTGTGCACCCCTGAGTCATATGCTTACCGCTCCAATTCTTTGGGATCTGCAGACATCTCATGCTCCCTATCCTATCCTCCATTGCTCTGGCAGTCAAGAACACCATCAGCACTGTTCTTTACTCTGTTGCCATCTTTTCCAATCTCTCCTTGATTATTCTTAACTCCCCCTATCTATTCTGCAACTACCAATTTATACTTTTCTTTTTATCACAGTCAGATAACTTAGCATTTAATTACTGCCTTCTAAATGTCAGCCTCTCAAATTATATTAATACAAAGTTTATAATATTTCATAATGCTTAATTCATTTGTTTAAATAATTACATTTTTATTATCAATTGCAATATTATCAAATACAAACACAAATACATTTACACACATACATATTTTTACAAATATAGTAGAAAAATATTTCTACTTCTCCGACAGTGTCTAATACCACCAGTTAATTAATTGCCTTCAAAATATTTCTATTAAAAATATTTTGGTCTAGTTACTTGCATTTCTTGTCGCTGAAAAACATTTCATCTCATACTTAACTTTCCCAGGCCCTACCTCCATTTGCTTGGTTGTAGGCAGACTTCTTCTGAGCTGAAATAAATAAGTAAGTAAATAAATAAATAAATAAACTCTATTTTCATTCCTAAAGGATTTAGTCTTTTACTGTTTAAGTGTGCACTATTCAATGTGGTAGCCAATTAAAATGTGGCTAGTTCAAATTGTGGTATACCATAAAGTAAATAGTAGACTTTGAAGAGTTAATACAAAAAATTAAAATATGTCAATAGTTTATATAATTATTACATTAAATGATAATATTTTAAATATCTTATAGTCAATCATTTTTCTTTTTCTTGAAAAGTTCTTTTATTCTGGAATGCTATTTTTGTGAAATGTATCACAGAAATGGTGTATTGTAGAACTCACTTTTGTGAAAGCTGTTCTAGAGACAGTGCCAAACCCATAGTAAAAAATGAATTTGGCTTCTGAGTCAGATCCCACCCTCTCCAAGAATACAACTCAACTTTATTTTATGTTACTAAAACTAAAACTTATTCTTTTTGGAGTTTTCCATCTTAGATAATATGTTGATGTTTTTCTTTGCCATGCCAAGGCATTTGTTTCAATACCCTCTGTTTCTCCTTAACATGCTTTATTAATTGAAGCTTTCAGAAATAATGGCACTTGCAGTACATAGCTAGTCCTCACAGACTAGAAATTATGATATCTACTAATTTCAGGTAAAAAAAAAACCTAGGATTTAAATATTTTGTAAGATAATATTCTAGTTATTCTTTTTTTAAAAAAAGATTTATTTATTATTTTCAGGAAGAAGGGCAGGGAAGGAGGAAGAAAGGGAGAGAAGCATCAATGCACGATTACCTTTCACTGGCCTCCAGCTAAGGACTGGCTGGAGACCTGGCTTGCAACCTGGTTACATACTCTGAAAGGGGAATCAAACCAGTGACCCTTGGGTTCGCAGGCCAGTGGCAATCCACTAAACCACCAGCCTGGGCTGCTATTCTTGAACTTGCAGTTGACTTTCTATGTGGCCCTAAACTAACCATTTAACTATTAAAAAATCTGTTGAGGTATAGATTAGGTACTTTCACATTTGAATAATGATGTTTACTATAGCATTAATACACTTTCCCAAGCATCCCCAGTTTGGGAGTGTTCATTGCTAGAAATGTCTATTTCCACCATATGTTTGAGAGGAATCTCATCTAATTTAAATCTAATGTGAGAAAATATATTTCCTATGTACATAAATCATACTGTTTAGTAGTTGGTAAATTCCATCCCAAATTAGTCTTCACTCTCAGCATCTTCTCTAACCTAAAGATTGACTAATTTCTAACTACATCAACTACCATTTGGTTGATATTTAAAATATACATTTCTAATAATATCTTTATATTATACACCCAGAAACAAGCACACATCTTATAACAGTAAATAAGAAAGATATCATGTATTCTACATGATATACATCTACATTTTGTTAACTTTTTTTCTTCAGCTGCATCTGATTTTTTCTAAGTTATTGCAAGTAACTTGATTTTCCCAACTTAGAAAATGATTTAAATCTAAGAAAACTACCCTGTGGTAGTACAGATACAACAAAAATGCAAAATGATATATTATTTAGTAAGATCTACTTAAAATAAGATTATTTTAAACCATTGAAAAGTTAAAGTAAGGTCTTATCCATTCAGCTTCCCTATATATTTTGATTGGTGCATTTAATCCTTTTTCATTTAAGGGTATTATTGATAGGTACTTATTCATCGTCATTTCCCCCATTGTGCCTGTGTTCCTGCCTGCTTCTCTGTGTTCCTCCATCTTCCTAAAGAAGATCTTTTAACACCTATTGCAATGCTGATTTGGTGGAGGTATAATCTTTTAGACTTCTTTTGTCTGGGAAATTCCTTATTTCATATTCCATTTTGAATGAAAGCCTTGTTGGTTAGAGTAGTCTTGGTTGTAGGCTTTTGTTTTTCACTGCTTATAATATTTCTTGCCATTCCCTTCTGTCTTGTAGTGTTTTTGTGAAGAAATCAGCTGATAACCTTATTGGAGTTCCCTTGTATGTTATTAGTTGTTTCCCTCTTGATGCTTTTAGGATTATGTCTTTGTCTTGGAAATTTTCCATTTTATTTATGATGTGTCTTGGAGTGGGCCTGTTTGGGTTCATCTTCAACGGGACCCTCTGTGCTTCCTGCACTTGCATGAATTTTACCCTTATAAGGTAGGGAAGTTTTCTGTCATTACTTTTTCAAACAAATTTTCTATCCCTTCTTTTCTTGTCTTTCTGGTGTCCCTATGATACAAATATTATTATGTTTTGTGCTGTCCTGCAACTCTCTTAAAACTATTCATCCTTTTTCAGTCTTTTTAACATTTTGTTGCACTCTCTGGGATTTTTTTTTCCTACATTGTCCTCCATCTTGCTTATTCAATCCTCTGCTTGATTTAGCCTGCTTTTGATACCTTCTATTGTATTCTTCAGTTCAGAAATTTTATTCTTCAGTTACTCCTGGATTTTATTGATAGTTTCTATGTCCCATTTAATGTTAGTGTAGTTCTCAGTAAGTTCCTTTTAGCTTCTCTGAAGTTCATAGTTCCCCTGAAGTCATCTTCTTTGATCTTGCTGAAAGCAATGAGATTTTCTATCATCATGATTTTGAATTCCATTTCTGATAATTTACTTGCATCTATTTCATTTAGCACTCTTTCTGATATTCCTTTTTTTCCTTTCAATGGGGGATTGCCTCTTTTTCTCTCTATTTTAATTGACTTTTCTTGATTCTGATTTTTAGATAGGTCTGCTTTGACTTCCTGTCTTTGTAGTGTAACTTTCTGTGGTATAGAGGTGCACTTTCTTTAGTTCCTGGATCCACTCCTGGTGATGTCAGCCCATATTCCAGTCTGTTGGAGATTATCAGAAATCTAGTCAGACTGTTGGAGATTACTAGAGATCCACTGCCTTTGTCTTCTTCAGTTATTAATTAGTTATTCTTAATCTGCTATCAGCTTTAGGCATCACTAGATGGGGATGATGAATTCCATTGTTAATCCAATCAATTTGTGATCAGCTATCAGGCTTAGGTGCCACTAGGCAGGGTAGATTAATTGCTGTGGGTGAGGCTATCACTTCCCTTCAGGATGCTGCCAGTTGGAGAAGAGTGGTCTGCTTACTCTATTAGGGATGAGTCAGTACTGAGATCTCTCCAGCTGCTGTCTCATTTCTCTCCTCAAAGCCACTGTGCTAAATTCTTCTTAATTGTCTCTAGTTCACTCTGTCCTCCCTCTGCTGGAGACCTGGGTAAGTGAGTGACAATGTATTTTCATGCATGGCTCCTTTATGAACTCTAGCTATCTTTTTCAAGCTGGCTAAACTGGGCAGCCTTTTATTTTTTACAGCTGGATGTTGTTTTACTCTCAGCTTTGCTGCTGTAGGCTGGGAATCCCTGCTGGGAATTTAGAATCCACCCTTCTCAGGTGGAACCTCCAGCTATTGAGATGTTTCTATATCTCTTCTCCTGCTGCCCATGGGAGCTCAGCCCTCTTATGTATCTGTACTTCCTACCAGAGATGTGATGAAGCGGTCCCTTCTGTTCTGTCCATGGTTATAAGGCTTCTCTTCAGCTAGTGTTCTGTTAGTTATTCTGGATGATTATGATTTCTCCCCAATTAAGTTGTAATTCCAGATTGGTTCTGAGAGGAGATGGGTGTAGCTCCACTTATTCCTCCACCATCTTGGTTAGCTAAATGGAGTTTGTGTAACTCCTTTTGCAGTTGAATAACTTCTACCTAAATAGAATCTTCACCAGTCAATTGTTTCTAAATCTTAAGTTATGGAGTCATACTTTTTCTTGTTAAATTCAAACTCTTAGAATTTTATCTCTAGAGTAATGAATGATAGAAAAACCCACAACGTGGAACATGTTCCTAGAATAAAAAGAAATCACCTTTGGTAATGAGAACAAATGGGGGATTCTCATCAGCCTCAGACTTCTCTTGTGTAAATCAGAGAGTTGGCCTCCAGTGGTGAATGGGTGGGATAATGGAACCTGTAAAGGTTCCTGAAGACTCATTCTTTTCTGCACCTAGGATAACCCTTAGCCAGTTACCTTTTACAAAATTATATATATATATATATATATATATATATATATATATATATACCTTAGAAACAGTGTAAAAATTGTGTCTGTGATAGGGCCTTAATCTTCTGGTTGTGAGATTGCCAGTAAGTGTAGATATTGTTAAATGCCACATGAATAGGGTGGCTGGGTTCACTGCTAAGACTCACTGAAAGCTTTCCACTCCTATCCAGCATCACCTGAAGTTCTGGATTTAGTAAATCAGCTTAAAGCAGAATTAATTCCCAAAGAACTAGACACACTATGTAAAATCTGATTACTCCTTTTGAAAGCTGAGCCATACTGCTAGAAGTTTAAAAACTTTTTCTTTAAAATGAATTTTAATGAAAAATATTAGGAGCCCTTTTTTGGCTATTTTGAACCAAATCACTTTTTTTTCAGAAACATTAATGGCTCCAAGGTAGAAACAGAAAAATGAGGCACTTGCTTGTGTGAAAAGAGGCTTCTTGCTTACAGAAGAAACATTCTGTTTCCAGAATGAAAGCCCAAAGGTATTTGTTACTTTACTTGAGGAGGCACATTCCACAAACCATTTAAACATCTTAGTAGAACATTTTGCCTTAGAAATCTGCTTTATGTGTAATACATAAGCTCAGATTCCAGAGACAAGCTTATCTTAACTTTTTCTCTATTTCCCTACTCTTCACCCCCATAAGTGTCTTACCTGTTAACAAACAAACAAACAAAAATACTCACTAGAGCATTAGCTTGGCTTTGACACAGGCTATGAAAACACTAGAGAGCTGGAAACAGAGGGCCATGCCGCATGGGTTAGGGCTCAGATCTCACAGACCTGCCATTGGCAGTCAGACCCAGCAGCTTGCCTAAACTTGCTGAACCATTTGATCATACTCTGCTGGTTTCCTCATCTGTGAAGTGAGATGGTGATACTATGTGCTTTTTTGGCATTCTGCAAATGTTATTGAAATGGTAGTTGGTTAGCACTTTGAAGGAATGTGCTATTAAAAAACCCACTCTTATTGCCATTTCTTTAAGGCATAGAGCTCTTCTCACAATCAGAGCTACTCTTCCTGCCCCAAGTTCAGTGAAAAGGCAATGTTCTGATTTGTAAGTAGAGAAATGCCACCTTTGCATCTGTCAATGGCCACCTGCAAATGAAAACAAAACTATATTATATACCCATCATACCCAAACAAAAAAATTGAAAATTAGTGTAGAAAAGAGAAAATAAGAGAAAATGTGCATAAGGATTGAGGGGAGTGATTAATATCCTCTCTGCCCCTCAACATTCTCTAATCAACATATCAGAAGAGTGTTTGGTTATTTCCATATGACCTTCTTATGGCAAACTCACACTCAACTCATCAATACTCAAGAATTTTAATTAGAAACTACTCACTTGAATCAATACACTTGCAGCTAGAATGAGAAATAGGAAAAGATGTTAGAAATTACTGTTTCAACTTTAGCTACTCTCCAAGAGGCTGACTTACTTACTATATGACCTGGCCTTCAGTACCAAGGCATGGAGGATCAGTCCTGGTTCTGTGAAAGACCTGTGACTCTGCAACAATAATTTCCTTAGAATTCCAGATTTAAAGACCCCTTTCATAACATTTCTACCCACAGAAATGAAATCTCTCTTTTGAAGAACGTGCACCAACACAGGGACAATAGGCCAACATATTTTAAAGTGCATTTATATATCAAGAAATGGTCAGTGATCATCTCAAAATTCAACCTCCATACCATCTGTAGGTGCACTTTGAGCTTGGAATGCCATTATTGCCTGTAACTCAGGTTCATTAAACCTGTAAAAGAAATGGTAGATCCCCATCTATGGTCATATCAAATAGAGTAATACCTTAGTTCTATCATTGTCACCTCAAAGACAATGATGCCTAATCATATTATTATCATCTATTTATGGATTCTCCGTAAATGGTATGTTTGCTTATTTCTGTAGTTGTTTGGATGCTAATTAACTATCAGAACAGTTAAAATGCCAAGTCATTGAAGGGGCTTCATTAGAGAGAGCCTGCTGGGTCAATTTAAGGTTTTAATGTAGTCCAGGTTGTCTGGACTGTTCTCTCTCTTCCTTAAAGACATGTTTATATATATTGTCCCCTTAGAATCTTTCACCAGTAGCGTCCTGTCCAGTTTTGGAAATTTTGTTTGGACCTCAAAAGTGCTCACTTTAAGGGAAGTCTTACAGTGAATTTTCGACTTGGGGTAGTGAACACACAACACAGTATACAGATGATGTGTTGTGTTAATTGTGCACCTAAAACCTGTATAATTTTGTCAAACATTATCACCCAATAGATTCAATAAGAATGTAAAAAAAAATTAAAAATAAATAGTTTATACACTGTTGGTGGAGGGTTAATTGGTACTGTCACATTGGAAGGTAGTTTGATATTATATATAAATATACATGTTTGTATAATCTATGATCCAGAATTTCCACTCCTAAGTATAAGTCCCAAAGAAATGATGACTATATATGCTAAATGATATGAATGAGATTATTAATAGCAGTATTATTGTTGCAACTCCAAATATCTATCAGTAGTAGAGCAAAGTATTATATATTTGTAAAACAGAATACCACATAGCAATGAAAATGAATGAATCATAGCTATATGCAAAAATATCAATTAATTGAACAAACATTATTCAAAAAATTTATCACAAAAAGATTATATTATTTCATTAATATAGAGTTTAAAATAGTCCCAGTTAATTCTCAGAGCTTGAAATCAGTATAATCATTACCTCTGGGGTTTTGCAACATGAAGTTGCCTGATTTAGGCTTATGAGATGCTAGTAATGTTTTATTTCTTTTTTAATATTTATTTTTATTTTACTGATTATGCCATTACAGTTGTCCCAATTTCTTTTCCATTTGCTTCCCACCACAGAGGACCCACTGTTCCTCTCACAATCCCACCCCCTTAGTTCATGTCCATGTGTCAAGCATATAAGTTTCCTGATTTCATTCTTTTCTATATTATTCTTAACTTCTCTCTATCTTGTACCCACTAATTAATTTCCTAATCCCTGCATCGTTTCCCCATTTCTCCCCTTTCCCTTCCCCCTCCCATCTGATAACCCCTTCAATGATTCCCATGTGTGGGATTCTGATCCTATTATGTTTGTTTGCTTCATTTTTATTTTTATTTTTTAGATTCCATTGTTGATAGTTGTGAGATTATTGTCACTTTAATCTTCATAATTTTGATCTTTTAAAAAATAAATAAATTCCTTCAACATTTCATATAATAATGGCTTGGTGATTATGAACTCCTAAACCTTTACCTTGTCTGGGAAGCACTTTATCTGCCCTTCCAACTAAATGATAACTGCTAGATAGAGAACCTTGGTTGTAGGTCCTTGTTTTTCATCACTTTGAATACTTCCTGCCAGTCTCTTTTTGCCTGCAAAGTTTCCTTTGAGAAATCAGCAGATAGTCTTATAGGCACCCCTTTGTAGGCAACTCTCTTCTTTCCTCTTGATGCTTTTAAGATTTTCTTTCTCTTTCATTTTTGGCATTTTAATTATGATGTATCTTCATGTGGTTCTTTTTTGGTCTAGCTTGTTTGGGACTCTCTGTGTCCTGGACTTGTATGTCTATTTCCTTTGCCATATTTGGGAAGATTTTCCTTATTACTTTTTCACACAAGGTTTCAATTTCTTGTTCTTTCTCTTCTCCTTCTGGCACCCCTATGATTCAGATGTTGGCACATTTAAAGTTGTCCCAGAGGTTCCTAAGCCTCTCCTCATTTTTAAAAATTCTTGTTCTCTCATTTTGTACTGGTTGATTATTTACTTTATTCCTTATGTCACAAACCATTGATTTGAACCCTGGTTTCCTTCCCTTCACCATTGATTTTGTGTGGATTTTCCTTTGTTTCACTTACTACAGCCTTGACTTCTTCCCTTCTGCATTTGCCATCCTCAAGCATATCTGTCAAGTCTGTGAGCATTTTTGTCACCAGCATTTTGAACTCCGTGTCTGTTAGGTTGGCTATCTCCTCATTACTTAGTTCTCCCACTGGAACGTTGATGTGTTCCATTTTCTGGGCCATATTTATCCATTTTCTCAACTTGACAGACTCTTGTGTTTGCCTCTGTTTCTTAGGTAGAGCTGTCATACCTGTTACATTGTAAGGGGTAGAGTGTTAGGTATTTATCAGTCCTGGGTGACCTATTTCACCACATTGTGTGCTGTATGTAAGGGAAGGGTTTGAGGGGAACAATGCTGCTTGCTCAGCATTCTCTCCTTTTCCAGGCACTTCTCCTGCTTTCTGTATGGGACCGGCACCTCTAGCTATTTCCCTGGCCATGATTTCCACAGTGTGTTGGTCTGAAGACATTCCAGAGCCATGGGGCTCACTAAAAAAATAGACTCTACTGAGAGACTGGTAGTTTCTTCCTCTGCCCCAACCCCCACTGGTTTTCACAGTTAGAAGTAATATGGCTTTATTTACTACCCCCTCCCTGCCCTTAGGTGCTGGAACTGTGAAATCTGAAGTCTGATCTGGTGCCAAGAGCACTATCCAGGTGTCCCTACATTTTTTTTTTTTTTTAATGTATGACTGTAATTTCCACTGGCCTGGCACAGCTGCCATCCCACTGCAGCTGCCACACCTCCAAACCTCTGTCCTGCTCCACCTTTTCTATTATCTGGATAAGTATTTCTTCTTTATATCTTTGTTTATTGAACTTCCATGAAGCTCCACTTTCTGGAATTCCTGGTTTTCTCTAATTTTTAGGTAGTTGTATTTTCTTATTTGTGGAGAGAGATCCAGTGTTTCTATCCATGTCTCTATCTTGGCTGGAATTCCTCTAGTTTTTGATCTAGGTAATTATTACTCAGGTGATGCCTGCTTGTTATCTACTTGTCCATATGTGTTTTAGTTATCTATTGCTAAGTAACAAACCTCTCCAAGCTAATTAGCTCAAAACAAGTAGTCATTTATTTTTCCCCACAAATCCATCATTTGGGCAAGGATTAGCATAGGAATGTCATCTCTATCTCTTACTCTGCTGGCTTGAAGACTGAGGGTAATTTGGAATTATCTGATGATGCTTTCACTCACCAGTGTAGCAGTTAATGCTGGCTATTGGATGGATGTACAAGTGGATTTTCAATATGGCCTTTGATCTTTCTTAGGGGATGGTGGCTGGGTTTCAAGAATCAGCACACCAGCAGAACAGGGAAGATGTGTCATATTCCAAATGGTCAAGGCAATTACAAAAATCTACTCAGATCCAAGAGGAGAGTCATACACCGTACCACTTAGTGGGAAGGATGTTAATATAACCATAGTAAGAACATGTGAGATGGAATGTATTATTATTATTGTGGCTTTCTCTGGGAAAAGCAATTTTCAGCTCTGTGTTATAGTTAAAAAAAATAAAAAGCATTACAGTATTGTCAAATTAAAAAATATAAACTAGCAACCTCCAGTGGTTATTTTATTTTATTTATTTATTATTTTTAACTATTTTATTTATTATTCCCAAAGAGAGAGGAAGGGAGAGAGGCAGAGAGGGAGAGAAACATCAATGTATGGCTGCCTTTCACCTGCCTTTAGCCACAGCCTTGGCTGGAGACCTAGCTTGCAATCTGGTTATGTGCCCTGGTTGGGGAATTGAACCAGCAACCTTCGGGTTCACAGGCTGGTGCCTTATTCCATGTGCTACCAGCCAGGGCTCCAGTGGTTATTTTAAAGTAGAGGGAGTATATGGGACAAATAATCATTAAAAGTTAATACAGTGATCTCCATAAGAAACATTTGTTGAGCCTCAGGGGGTATAAATGAGGAGGCAAGGTCCTATCACATAGGAAGACACATAACTTCATTGTAGTTTCAATACTGTTAAGTTTGGGGTGCTCAGGGTGCTGACAAAGTGGTTTTTGGAAGAATTGGTCTCTGGTGGAAGGCACCTGACAATATTACCTATCACACTGCTTCTGAGTGGGTGTTGCCTACTTTCATGTGGCCTAAATAGTCCATGTGTGTTCATTGTGTCTCTGAATCTGGTGTGCATGTCTGCTGATCATTGGCCCCTGGTGATCCCCGTTCGTACTGTTCACATTATCATCATTTAAATAACTATAGTGCTTAGCCTCCCAAGTAGTATACCACTCTGGAGGGTGTACAGATTTACCTGGAATTAAAGAAACTGGGGCAGTGTACTTGGTTACAGAATACAGCACTGTGTCCTACAAAGGGCAGTGTCTCTGTTAGAGGAAAGCTATATTTAACTCACTCTTTTTTAACTGCTTTGATGTAGCACTATGAGCATTGAAATTTAATCTCACAGAAACCTGTCTCTTTTTATAGATCCCAGGCCATTCTCAGGTTAAAAAAATGTATTTACTTAATTTCAGGTAAGAACAAATATTCTATCATTCAAAAGAAAGTTAACAGGAAATAGATTATTTAAAAATGATACCTGTTCCAACAACACCTAAAGCATGGACCTAAAGCATCCACTCTTTTCCCAGAGGGGATATTTCTTTTTAAATTAATTTTATTTATTGTTGTATTACAATTATTTCATCCCCCCCCCATTGCTCTCCCTTGCCTCACCCTACCTGCCCCCTCTCCCACAGTCAATCTTTAGCTAGCTGTCCATGTCCATGGGTCCTTCACACTTGATTGAATATTTCCCTGACTTTTCCCTTCTCCCTGTCCCCTTCCCCCACTAGTCACTGTTATTCGGCTCCCATTTATCCCCCATGTCTCATGTTCTGCTCTACTCATCTGTTTGTTTTGTTCATTAGTCTCCTGTATTAAGTGAGAACATATAGTTTTATCTTTTGCTGCCTGACCTATTTCATTAAGCATGATACTTCCATGTGGTCGCAAATGGTGGAAGTTAGAAGTTCCTTCTTTCTTTCTGCTGTATAGAACTCCATTGCGTACCACATTGTTTTTTATCCATTCATCCACTGAAGGGCACTTAGGCTGTTACAAGCACTTTGCTATTGTAAATAGTGCTGCTATAAACATAAGGATGCACAAGTTCTTCTGAATTGGTGTTTCAAGATTCTTTGGGTATCCTCCTAGCAATGGAATCACTGGGTCATAAGGCAGTTCTATTCTTAGTTTTTTTGAGGAAACTTCATACAGTCTTCCATAATGGCTACACCAGCCTGCATTCCCACCTGCAGTACACTAGGGTACCCTTTTTTTCTGCATCCTCTCCTGCACTTGTTTGTTGATTTGTTGATGGTGACCATTCTAACAAGTGCGAGGTAGTATCTCATTGTGGTTTTAATTTGCATCTCTCTGATGGCAAGTGGTGTTGAGCATTCATTCATAGGGCTATGGGCCCTTTGTATGTCCTCCTTGAAGAAGTGTCTGTTCAGGTCTTTTGCTCATTTTTAAATTAGGTTGTCTGTCTCCTTGGTGTTGAGTTGTATTTGTTTTTTCTATATTTTGGAGATCAAAACCTTGTCTGAGGTGTCATTGGTAAATATGTTTTCCCATATGGTTGGTTCCCCTTTCATTTTGTTGATGTTTTCTTTAGCTAAACAGAAAGTTTTCAGTTTGATGCAGTACCATTTGTTTATTTGTTCCATTTTTTTCACTTGCCCTGGGATGGATATCAATGAAAATATTGCTATATGGTATATCTACAATTTTTTCTTATGTTTTTCTCTGAGGGAATATTTCTGTATTCTCTGCCAGCTCTCTCTCTCTCTCTTATGATGTTGTGAGGCCCTTCCCTGGCTTTGACACAGTTGACTCATCACTACCAGACATGGCCATTTTCTGCAGTGGTGCCTGACATTCACACATATGTTTTCACTCCATTTTCACTTAACCAGAATGAATCTGAACAGCAAGGTTGACAAATTTGTCCCAGAGTCACAGAGGATGATGGTAGAGCAGTCTTCCACATCAGAGCAATCAAACATCACCTTGGGTTTCCTCACTTCTCCCCAGCTTCTGGGAGTGGATGATTCTTATCAAGACTCATGTAAGAAATTTGTGTTGTCTATACCATTGTGCTCACATTTGAGTGCCACCAGAATCCCCTGGCAGAGATATAAAAACAGATTTATGAATCTTCTTCAGTTTTAGTGAAGCATGTCTAGGGGAATCCTGAGAATCTTTGTTTCTAACAGGTCCTTGAACTGCAATCCTGCTGGTCTGAAAACCAAGTGGAGAAGCACTGATATAGGGAGCCTCTGGTTCAGATTGCAGGAACCTATTGTCAGAGCAGCACCACAGTAATCAAGAGGAAAACAGTAAAACTCCACCTACTCCAGGAAGCCTGTTCTTATGTAGCAAGGTCCTGTGGCTTCTGTACCACCTCTCAGGTTTATCACAGGTATTACTTCTTATCTCAAAACCCACTTTGTAACCTCTGCATTAGTCACATTGTAATAAAAATGTTTTCTCTCCCTTCCATCCTGTTAGACTGGGGAGTTTGTGAGGGTAGAGGCCACTTCACTTCTATTGGTACCCCTGATACCAAGTTGGTGTGCCTGAGATTCTGCAGACACTCAGTAATTTCAAAATGAATGGTGAAATATGGAATGGTAATTACTTCTGTAGATAAAAGAGAGCTATGAAAGTAGCTGGTATGTCTGACAATATAAAGATTAAAAAAGATTTGAAAGGTGTTGCATGAAATGAAAGAGATAATACAGAATTCCAAATTCAGTCTCCAAAGGCATTTCAAAGTGTCTGGTGAAACTTTTAATTCCTAGGGGCTTTAGTTAAACCTCAGATCAGTGTGAATCAATAATAGAGTGAAGTAGCAACTATTAGAACAATTAATAAACCACAAGGCTTATATATAAAGGAGTATATATATTTATTTTTTTAAGATTTAATTTATTTATTTTAGAGAGAAGGGAAGGGAGGAAGAAAGAGAGGGAGAGAAACATCCATGTGTGGTTCTCTCTTGCATGCCCCAAACAGGGGACTTGGCCTGCAACCTGGTCATGTGCCATGATTGCGAATCAAACCAGAGAACTTTTGGTTCACAGGAACCATACCACTGAACCACACCAGCTAGAGTGAGAATGTTTATATATAATGTAGTTGTATAATTTGCTGCTTTTTATTGTAAGGGCAAAAGCAGCATTGGAAGAGCAGAGTCCCACAGGAGCACTGTACTAAAGCCAGGTTAGCTGGCAAGTATGAATTTTAATTTTACTTCAGAAAGATTACATCATTTTTTTAAAATTTAAGAGCTGCAAACATTTTAAAATTTAATTATATTGTTGTTGTATTACATCCATCCCCTTTTTCCTCCCCTCTGTCCCCTTCCCCACACACCTACTCCCCAATAAAGTCAAGCCCACTTATTGTCCATGTCGATGGTTCTTCCATGCTAGTTCTTTGACTAAACTGCTCCCCTTCTTTGCCTCCTTTTCCTACGTTTCCTCTCCCCTCTACCCACTGAAGGCCTATTCGTTCTATTCATGTATCTGGTTCCGTTTTGCTTATTTGTTTGTTTGGTTTTTTTTTTTCGTTATTGTCCTGCAATGGGTGTGATCACACCCATTTGTCTTTCATATTTGTCTTTCACTGACTGGATTATTTCACTAAGCATAACATTTTACAGTTACATGCATGTTGTTGCAAAGGGTAGGAGTTCCTTTATATATATATACAGTTGTATTATATCCATCCCCTACTTACTCTCCTCTGTCTCTTTCCCCACCTACCCAATCCCCCACAAAATCAATCCCAATTGTTGTCGATATCCATGGTTCTTCTTTAGTAGTTTCTTGACTCAACTGGTCCCTTCTTTGCCTCTTTTTCTCCCCTCCCTCCGCCTTCCTCCTTTCTGCCCACTGAAGGTCTATTTACTGTATTCGTTTATCTGGTTATATTTTGCTTGTTGTTTGTTTTGTTCATTATTGTCCTGAGATGGGTGAGATCATATGGTATCTGTCTTTCACTGACTGGCTTATTTCACTAAGCATAATACTGTCCCGTTTCATCCATGTTGTTGCAAAGGGTAGGAGTTCTTTCTTTCTGCTGTGCAGTATTCCATTGTGTAAATGTACCAAAGTTTTTAAATCTGATCATCCATTGATGGGCACTTAGGCTGTTTCTGGCTATTGTAAATAATGTTGCTATGAACATAGAGGTGCATAGGTTCTTATGAATTTGAGTTTCAGAGTTCTTTGGGTATAGTCCTAATAGTGGAATTGCTGGATCAAAAGGCAGTTCCATTTTTAGTTTTTTAAGGAAACCCCACACTGTTTTCATTAGTGGCTGCACCAGCCTGTGTTCTTACCAACAGTGAACCAGAGTTCCCTTTTCCCCACATACTCACCAACACTTGTTGTTTGTTGATTTGTTGATGATTGCCATTTTGACAGGTGTGAGGTGGTATCTTATTGTAGTTTTAATTTGCATCTCTCTGATGACTAGTGATGTTGAACATTCTTTCATATACCTCTGGGCCCTTTGTATATCTTCCTCAGAGAGGTGTCTGTTCAGGTCCTTAGCCCATTTTTTAATTGGGCTGTCTGTCTCCTTGGTGTTGAGTTGCATTAGTTCTTTATATATTTTAGAGATCAAACCCTTGTCTGAGGTATCATTGGCAAATATGTTCCCCCATATAGCTGGTTTCCTTTTAATTTTGTTGGTGTTTTTGATAGCTGAACAGAAACTTTTCAGTTTGATGTAGTCCCATTTGTTGATTTGTTCTTTTATTTCTTTTGCCCTTGGAGAAGTATCAGTAAACATATTTCTGTGTAGGATATCTAAAATTTTACTGTTTATATTCTTCTCCAGGACCTTTATGATGGCACTGCTTATGTTTAAGTCCTTTATCCATCTTGAGTTTATTCTTGTGTATGGTGTATGTTGATGGTCTAGTTTTATCTTTCTGTATATTCTTCTCCAGTTCTGCCAACACCACTTGTTGAAGAGACTGCTTTTACTATATTATATATTCCTTCCAATTTTGTTGAATATTAATTGACCATTAAATCCTGGGTTTTTTTTTTTTTTTTTCCTGGGCTCTCAAATAAACAGCCCCTGGGCTTATTGATCTTTTCAATTGTAGTTTTAGTCTCCAAGTTTTTAAATTCTGTTCTGATTTTGATGATTACCTCCCTTCTCCTTGGCTCTGGAATTTGTTTGTTACTGCTTCTCTAGTTCTTGCAGCTTTATGGTTAGGTTGTTCGTACAAGCTTCTTCTATCCTTTTTAGGTAGGGCTATATTATTATGACTTTTCCTCTGAGGACTGCCTTTGCTGTGCCCCATAGATTTTGGGCTGTTGTGTATTCATTGTCATTTGTTTCTAGGAACTTTTTGATCTCATCTTTGATTTCAATGTTTACCCATTTCTTACTGAAAACCATGTTATTCAAGTTTAGTCAAGAAACTAGTATGGACTACCCATGGACATGGACAACAAGTGGGATTGACTTTGGGCGGGAGTGGGTGGGTAGGAAATAGGACAGAGGGGAATAAAAAGGAGATGGATGTAATACAACAATAATAATATTAAATTTTTAAAAAGCATGTTATTCAGTCTCCATGAGTTAGAGTGCTTTTGGTTTTTTCCCTTGAGGTTGGTTTCTAGTTTCAATCCATTGTGATGTGAGAAGATGCTTGGTATGATTTCAATTTTCCTATATTTGTGGGGGCTTGTCTTGTGACCTACCATGTGGTCTATCTTTGGGAATGTTCCATGTGCATTTGAAAAGAATGTGTATTTTGCTCCTTTGGGGTGAAAGTTGTGTGTATAACAGTTACATCTATTTCCTTTAGAGTATTGTATAATACCAAAATATCCTTGGTGGTATTTTTGTTTGGAAGATCTGTCCATTGTTGATAATGGGGTATTAAAATCCTCTACTATTAGGGTGTTGCTGTCTATATCCTTCTTGAAGTCCTGCAAGATTTTCATTATGTATTTGGAAGCTCCTAATTTGGGTGAATATATATTTACCAGAGTTATATCTTCTTGATGGGTTGTTATCTTAAATATTATTATATGTCCTTCTTTGTCTCTTTTTATGGTGTTCATCATAAAATCTATTATGTCTGAAATAGGTATTGCTACTCCATCCTTTTTTTTATGTCCATTTGCTTGACATATATTTTTCCATTTCTTCACTTACAATCTGTGTCGATCTTTAGTTTTGAGGTGGGTCTCCTGAAAACAGCATATATATAGTTCATGTTTTCTTATCTATGCAGCTATCCTATGTCTTTTGATTGGCACATTTAATCCATTTACATTTCAGGTTATTATTGATTGATATTTATTTAGTGCCATTTTCCCACTTTGTACCTGTGTTCCTGTCTGTCTGTGTTTCTTCTTCTTCTTTTTCTTCTTCTTCTTCTTTTTTTTTTTTTTGTATTTTAAAGCAGACCCTTTAGCATTTCTTGCAATGGTGGTTTGGTAGAGATGTATTATTTTAGTCTTCTTTTGCCTGTGAAAGTTCTTATTTCTTCTTCCATTTTGAATGAGAGCCTTGCTGGGTAGAGTATTCTTGGTTGCAGGCTTTTGTTTCTCATCATGTAGAATATTTTTTGCTATTCCCTTCTGGCTTGTATTGTTTTTAATAGTCTTTTGATATCCTAATCAGAGCCTTTTTATATGTTATTTGCTATTTCTGTCTTGATGCTTTTAGGATTCTCTCTTTATCTTTAAAAGTTGCCATTTTAATTATGATTGTCATGGATTGGGTCTGTTTGAATTAATCCTCATTGGGACCGTCTGTGCCTCCTGAACTTGAGTAATGTTTTCACTCAGCATGTTAGGGAAATTTTCTACCATTACTTTTTTGAACAGGTTTTTCATTCCTTGTTTCTCTTCTTCATCTGGTATTCCTATGATGTGGATATTACTGCATTTCATGTTGTCCTGCTACACTCTTAAAACCTCTTCATTCTTGTTCAGCCTTTTTTCATTCTCTTGCACTGTCTTGGAATATTTTTCTATGTTGTCCTCCAGCTCTCTGATCTGAATGTCTGCTTCCTCTAGCCTGCTGTTGATTCAGTCTACTGTATTCATCAATTCGTAAATTGTATTCTTTATTTCCTCCTGGCTCTTACTGATAGTTTCTATGTCCTTTTTAATGCTGGTGTAGTTCTCAGTAAGTTCCTTGTAGCTTCCCTGGAGTTCTTTGTAGCTCCCCTGGAGTTATTTGTAGTTTTGTTTGAGCTGGCTGAGCTCATTGAGCTTCTCTGCCATTATTATTTTGAATTTCATATCTGGTTGTTTGCTTGCCTTTGTTTTATTTAGTGATCTTCCTAGGGCTTCCTCCTTTCCTCTTGGTGACGGGCTGTTTTCCTCCTTATTTTCAGGTTTCTTTGTAATCCAATCAGATTGTGATCAGCTGTCTGGCTAAGAAACTTCTAGTTCAGTGGGATTGATGTAGTTGTAATCCTATTGATCTGTGATCCCCAACCAGGCTCAGATGCAGCCTGGGGGAACAGACTGACTCATTTGTAGATCGGTACATCAGCTACCAAACTCAGGCCCTTCTGGACTAGACAGAGAGTTTTAATTGTAATCCAATGGATCAGCCATCAGCTCAGGTGCAGCTTTGTGGGACAGATTCAGATGTAAAGCAATGAACCTGTGATCAGCTGCCAGGCTCAGGCACCACTTGTCTAGGAAGCAAAATCCAATTGTAATCCAATGAATCTGTGATGGGCCACCAGGCTCAGAAGCTGCTGGGCTAGACTGCAAGGTTCCATTGTTATCCAGTGAACCAGTGATTAGCTGCCAGGCTCAGGTGTTACTGGGCTAGATTGAAAGATTCTATTGTAATCCAATGAATCTGTGGTCAGCCACCAGGCTCAGGGTCTACTGGGCGGGACAAACCAACTCAGTTTTGAACCAGTGAATCCATGATCAGCCACCAAGCTCAGTTGCCACTGTGTGGGGCTGCCTGACTGCCCCTGCTGTATGTAGGAGAGGTTGTAATCAGCTGCCAGTCCCAGGCTCTGCTGAGCAAGAAGGACTGACCCAGTTGCAAAGCAGTGGATCTATGATCAGTCACCAGCCTCTGTGGCTGGACTGTCTGTGCAGGCCTGTCTGACTGATCCAGTTTTAAGTCAAAGAGTTTGAAATCAGCTACCAGGCCCAGGTGCTGCTGGGTGAGATATATATCTTCAGGTGCCAACTATTGTATTTATGTTCAGACAGGGCAGTACAGGAGAGGTTTACTTAGATGTAAATCAAAGAGTTGTGATCAGGTGTCAGGCTCAGGCACCACTGGGTGGGGCAGACTGCTTCCAGTGGGCATGGCTATGAGGACTCCACAGAGGGAAGCCACTTGGGGCAGCACAGTCCACCTGACTTGTGGGTGATGGGTCTGCACTGGGATTCCCTGCAGCCACTTCCCCACTTCTCCTTTCCAAGCCACTCCCACAGTCTCTCCCTACATGTCTTCTGTCCTCT
>PVIW01014605.1:0-22732 GCA_004026585.1 Noctilio leporinus
CCATTGTAGATATGGTTCCTGGCAAGCCCATGTGTGTTGAGAGCTTCTCTGACTATCCTCCTCTGGGCCGCTTTGCTGTCCGTGACATGAGGCAGACAGTTGCTGTGGGTGTCATCAAAGCAGTGGACAAGAAGGCAGCCGGAGCTGGGAAAGTCACTAAGTCTGCCCAGAAAGCTCAGAAGGCTAAATGAATATTATCACCAACACCTGCCACCCCAGTCTTAATCAGTGGTGGAAGAACAGTCTCAGAACTCTTTATCTCAATTGGCCATTTAAGTGTAATAGTAAAGGACTGGTTAATGATTACAATGCATCATAAAACCTTCAGAAGGAAAGGAGAATTTTGTGGACCATTTGGTTTTTGTGTGTGTGTGTGTGTGTGGCAGTTTTTAAGTTATTAGTTTTTAAAATCAGTACTTTTTAATGGAAACAACTTGACCAAAATCTGTCACAGAATTTTAAGACCCATTAAAACAAAGTTTAATGAGAAACCTGTGTGTTCTTTTGGTCAACACTGTAACTTTTTTATATTATTTAGGTTAAAAGACTTAAAAATAGCCCATAACCTACTTCTGGTGTTACATCTGCTGATAATTTAGAATTGGATAATTTTGTTAGTGTTTTTTTTCTGGGTAGGGTCTTTTTCACTTTGTCCTAAGGGAGGGAATCTGTTTAAATACATAGTGAAAACTGGGGAGGGCTCCTGTGCAACACTAAATAGGTTAGGATAAATAAGCAAAGTAACTTGTTTATGTGTAACCTATTTTATAAACGTGTATATAAACGTGTATATATTTTGTAAACGTGAATTCACGTTTACAAGTGCTGATAACCTAAAATGAGGCTTAAATAGTATTGAGCGTGGTCTTTCTGCAGTTAATTGTATCTAGATTCTAGGAAAAATAAATGATGCTGGAAGTTGGAAAAAAAAAAAAAAGAACAAATCAACAAATGGGACTATATCAAATTGAAAAGTTTCTGTTCAGCTAAAGAAAACACCATCAAAATTCAAAGGGAACCAACTGTATGGGAAAACATAATTGCCAATGATACCTCAGGCAAGGGTTTGATCTCCAAAATATAGAAAGAACTTATACAACTCAACAGCAGGGGGACAGACAGCCCAATTAAAAAATGGGCAAAGGACCTGAACAGACAACTCACTGAGGAAGACAAAGAAAGGGCTCAGAGGCATATGAAAGAATGCTCAACATCACTAGCCATCAGAGAGATGCAAATTAAAACCACAATAAGATACCACCTCACACCTGTCAGAATGACAATCATCAACAAATGAACAAACAAGTGTTGGTGAGGATGTGGGGCAAAGAGAACCCTGGTGCACTGTTTTTCGGAATGCAGGCTGGTGCAGCCACTATGGAAAACAGTATGGAGTTTCCTTAGAAAACTAAAAATGTAACTGCCTTTTGATCTAGCAATTCCACTACTAGAACTATACCAGAAGAATCCTGAAACACCAATTCATAAGAGCCTATGTACTCTCATGTTCATAGCAGCGTTATTTACAATAGCCAAATGTTGGAAACAGCCTAAGTGCCCATCAGTGGATGATTGGATCATAAAACTTTGGTACATTTACACAATGGAATTCTATATAGCAGAAAGAAAGAAGGAACTCATATCCTTTGCAAGAACATGGATAGAACTGAAGAGTATTATGCTTAGTGAAATAAGCCAATCAGTGATAGAAAAATACCGTATGATCTCACCCATTATAGGACAATAGTGAACAAAACAAACAACAGGCAAAACAGAACCAGATATAAGAATACAGTGAATAGGCCTTCAGTGGGCCGGGGAAGAGGTGCAGTGGGAGGGGCAAGGAAGAGGCAAAGAAGGGGAGCAGTTTTGCCAAGAACCTAGTATGGAAGAATCATGGACATGGACAACAAGTGGGATTGACCTTGTGTGTGGGTGGGGAAAGGGACAGAGGGGAGTAAAAAGGGGATGGATGTGATACAACAACAATAAATTTAAATTAAAAAAAAATAAAAGAATTACTTTTTAAAGTAACATCAATTGCAATGTTACCAAACACATGCACCTATACATTTACACACATACATATTGGATTTTGAAGAGTTAACACAAAAGTTTTTTAAAATGCCAATATCTTATAAAATCATTACATGTTAAATAATATTTTAGTTATATTGTAAATTAAGCATTTTTCTTCTTTAATATTTATTTTACTCTGAAATGCTATTTTGTGAAATATATCACAGAAATTGTGTATTGCAGAACTTAGTTTTATGAAAGCTGTCCTAGAGACAGTACCAAACCCATAGTAAAAAATAAATTTTGTTTCTGAGTCAGATCCCACTCTCTTCAATAATACAGCTCAACTTTATTTTAAGCTACTGGAACTACAACTTAATCTTTTTGAAGTTTTCCATCTTAAATAATAGATTGATTTATTTTTTGTTTTTTGTTTTTGTTTTTTTGTCATTCATAGGTCTTATTTCTTTCAATACCCTCTGTTTTTCCTCTACATGTATTTTACAAGTTGAAAGCTTCAGAAATAACGGCACTTGCAGTGCTCCGCTGGTCTCCACAGAATTTGTAGATATAATTTGAGGTAAAATACAAGAAAACCTAGGATTTAAAAAGTTTTGTACAATAGCATTCTAGTTATATTTTTTAACTTTTGGTTGACTTCCTATCTGGTCCTAAACTACCGAGTGAACTATTTAAGAATCTATAATCTCTACCTGTTGAGATAGAGATTAGGTATGATCACATTTCAAAAATAAAGTTTATTACAGCATTAATACATTTTCCCAAGCATTCCTAGTTTGGGGGCCTTCATAACTGGAAACGTATATTTTCATTCTCTTTGAAAGGAACCTCATCTAATTTACATGATAATAAAAGAATATCTATTGCCTATGTACATGAATCATATAGTTTAGTAGTTTGAAACTTCCATCCCAATTTGGTCTTCATTCTCAGCATCTTTTCTAACCTAAAGATTGACTAATTTCTCAACACACCAACTAAAAGTTGGTTGCTACTTAAAACATAAATTGCTAACAAAATCTATATATTATTCACCCACAAGCACATATTTTGTAACAATGAATAAGAAAGATAGCATGTATCCTATGTAATATACATCCACATTTTCTTATTCTTTTCTTTTTCCTTAGCTGCATTCTATTTTTCTAAGTGTTATTGCAAGTAACATAATTTTCCCATTTTATGAAATAATTCATCTAAAAAAAACTTAATCTGTAGTAATGCAGATACAAGTAAAATACAAAATTATACCTTATTTAGTAAAACCTACTTATAAGACTATTTTAAAACATTCATGAGTTAAAGTTGGTTCTTATCCATTCAGCTACAGTATGTCTTTAGATTGGTGCATTTAATCCATTTACCTTTAAGATTATTATTGATAGACACTTATTCATTATCTATTTTTCCTTTGTACCTGTGTTCCTGTCTGTCTTTCTCTGTTTCTTCATCTTTTTTTTTTTTTAAAGATTTTTATTATTTCTAGAGAGAGAGGAAGGGAGAGAGGCAGAGAGGGAGAGAAACATCAATGTTTGGTTGCCTTTTGCCTGCCTCCAGCCACATACCTAGCTGGAGACCTGGTTTGAAACCTGGTTATGTGCCCTGGCTGGGAAATTGAACCAGCAACCTTTGGGTTCCCAGGCTGGTGCCTTATCCACTGTGCTACCAGCCAGGGCTGTTTCATTATCTTCTTAAAGCAGACCCCTTAGCATCTCTTTCAATGCTGGTTTGGTGGAGATGTATTCTTTAACCTTCGTTTGTCTAGAAGTCTCCTTATTTCACCTTTCATATTGAATGAGAGCCTTTCAGGGTACAGTAGTCTTGGGTGTAGACCTTTGTTTCCCATACCTTGGAATATTTTTTGTCATTTCCTCCGGCTTGTAGTGTTTCTGTTGAGAAATTAGTTGATAACCTTATTGAAGTCCCCTTATATGTTATTAGCTATTTATCTCCTCCTGCTTTTAGGATTCTTTATCTTTGAAATTTGCCATTTTAATTATGATGTTTCTTGGAATGGGTCTGTTTGGATTAATCTTCATTGGGACCCCCTGTGCTCTCCGAACTTGAGTTACATTTTCATTCATCAAGTTAGGGAAGTTTTCTATTGTTACTTTTTTGAACAGGTTTTCCATTCCTTGTTTCTCTTCTCCTTCTGGTATCCCTATGATACAGATATTATTGCAGTTCATGTTGTCCTTTAGTTTTCTTAAAACCTCTTCATTCTTGTTCAGCCTTTTTTCATTTTCTTGTACTGTCTTGGAATATTTTTCTATGCTGTCCTCCTGCTGATCTGGTCTTCTGCTTCCTTTAGCCTGCCGTTGACTCCTTCTACTGTATTCTTAAATTTGGAAATTGTATTCTTCATTTCCTCCTGGCTCTTATTGATAGTTTCTATGTCCTTTTTAATGCTGGTGTAGTTCTCAGTAAGTTCCTTGTAGCTTCCCCTGGAGTTCTTCATAGTTCCCCTGGAGTTATTTGTAGTTTTCCTTTGAGTTCTCTGAGCTCGTTGAGCTTCTCTATCTTCATTATTTTGAATTCCATATCTGATAGTTTGCTTGCCTCTGTTTCATTTAGCAATCTTCCTGGGGATTCTTCCTTTCCATGTGATGAGGGTTTATTTCCTTGTCTTTGCATTTTAGGTGACTCTTCTTGTTTGTTTCTGTTTCTTAGATTGGCCTGTTTTGACTTTCTATCTTTTGGTGACCTTCTGTCAAATAAGGTGCACTTTCTTTACTTACTGTGTGCCCCCTGGTGTTTCAGTCTGGGCTTAGTCACAGCCAGTTGGAGACTACCAGAGACCCATTGTCTTTGTCTTCTTTAGTTGTTAATCCAATCAACCTGTGATCTGAGGTCAGGTTTAGGCATTGCAGGGTGGGGTGGATTAATTTGTATGGGTGGGATTGTGGCTTCACCTCAGGCTATTGCCCTTTGGAGAAGAATGTTCTGCCAGCTGTATGGGGGAATGGGTCAACACTGGTGGTAATCATGGGCTGCTCCCTCAACTCTCCCCCTAAAGTCACTGCCCCAAACTTTCCCCAAGTGTGTATAGTCCACCCTATCCTTTCTCTGCCAGGGTAAGTGGGTGCCAATATATTTTCGTGCATGTTCCCTTTACAAACTGTGTTTCTAGCTGTCTCTTTTAAGCCAACTAAACCTGGCAACTTTTTGTTTTGCACAGCTGGATGCTGCTTCACTCTCAGCTGTGTTGCTTTAGGCTGGGTAAGCCCAGCTAGGGGTTTAGAACCCACCCTTCTCAGGTAGAACCCCTGGCTGCTGAGATGTTTCTCCATCCCTTCATCTGCTGCCTCTGGGAACTCTGCCAGCCCTCTCATGGTTCCACAATTCAGCACCTCCTTCTGGTCATGTTGTGATGAAACAGCCTCTTCTGCTCTCTTTGTTCTGTTGGTTATTTTGGATGATTTTTTCCCAATTAAATTGTAGTTACGGATTGGTCCTGGGAGGGGATTGGTGTAGCTCCACTTACTCTTCTGCCATCTTGATTCTACAACAAAGTCACTGATTTATTTTTAATTATTAAGTATTATTACAATTGATAGTCCATCAAAATCAACAACTGTTCTCTTGTCACTTATGTGCACAGACTCTGGGACCTTAAAGAGTAAAATGGTACAGCAACTATGAAAAAGAGTATTGGGACTTCTGAAAGAAATTAAAAATAGAACTATTATACTGTCCTTAATTTCATTTCCAGGCCTTTATTTGAAGAAAATAAAAACTCACTCCATCTTGAATGGCTGGAACTCCCCTAATTCTTAAAGCTTCAATCATCTTTACTCCTTTCGAAGGGAACTGTGGGCTGTGTCCCATGATCTCTCAGCACTCTGCAGCTCTTTCCATGAGCTCACCTCTCAAAGACTATAGCCCACACTGGACTCCAGCAACCCTAGTATCTCCCATTCAGTCATGTTCAATAGTTAACTTTGACCTCAATAATCAAAATATTGTAAGGTAATGTGGGAAAGATAGAAATTGATTTAAAACTGAATATATATTCAGTAATCTGACTACATTGTAAAAAGGAACATGATCCTAAAATGCACATGGAGAGAGAGAGAGAGAGAGAGAGAGAGAGAGAGAGAGAGATCTACCAAAAATCTCACAAAAGTATGATAAAATGCTTGTAAAATAAGAAGTTTCCATGGTAAAATAGTGAATTCATCAGTTGATATCCTCCCAAATTCTGCTGATTTCTATGTAAAAATAAATTCAATAAAAATGTTTACTGAGAGCATGTCATGTGCCAGGCTTGTTCTAAGCATGTCATGCATATTATCCAATTTTTACCAGAAACATTTCACAGATGAGGAAACTTAGGTATAGAGATGAGATAGGACATGAACCAAGACAAATGGTTTGTAGAGCTATTAAATTAAAATTTCATTTTATTATGTAAGATATAAAAAGAAAACTACTTTTTATTATATTATCATCATTCAACATGATGATTTTAAACCCTCTCAGTATCAATTATTGTGAAAATAATACAGACATTTCTCTTCTCTTTAAATTGAATCCATTTTCACTATATGACTCCTTTTGTAGTACTTCCAGCCACACATTTATAAAAGTGTGTGTTTTATTTTTGGCAGAACAAATCAAACTTTTCATCAAATTTATTTAAATGTCACTTTTAGGCTTTTGAAGTCATTTATTCATTCATCCAGTTTTTTTCCTTAAGGGAGAATTCTAAAGAAATTCTATTATGCTTTCATTATCTTTTCTCTGAAATTTGAAAAAAATAGAAAAGAGCATTTAATTTCAATATGATAATCTTATATCAACAAATTTAAAATGTCAGGCAAACTTGCCCAGATCCATATGCCTTGGTGGTTCTCTGAATTTAGAACTGCCAGGGAAACAGCTAGAGGGGCACTAGTCACATACGGGAATTGGAGGAGTAACTAGAAAAAGGGAAAGTGTTGAGTAGGCCTTCAGCAACCAGGCAGCAGCATTATCACCTCTCCAACCCATCCTCCACATATAGAGCAACAGAATGGTGAAGTAGATTACCCAACCCTGGCAGTTATTTAAAGCTCCATCCCATCCAACATAATAGGTGCACCAGATAGGGAGTCAAAAAAGCTCTAACTAATACACAGAAACAAACACAGGGAGGCTACCAAATTGAGGAGACAAGGAAATATGGCTCAAATGAAAGAACAGAACAAAACCCCAGTAAAAGAAATAAATGAAATGGAGATAGTCAACTTATCAGATGAAGAGCTCAAAACACTGATTATAAGGATGTTGACAATTCACTGAATATGGAAAAAGAATAAGGGAGGAAATAAAAGCTATACTAAATGAAATAAAGAAAAACCCACAGGAAATCAACAGTGAGGGCAGGAAGCTTGAGTTCAAATCAATAATTTGGAACATAAGGAAGAAATTAATAGTCAAGCAGAACAGAATGAAGAAACAAGAATTGTTTTTTAAAAATAAGATTATAAGAAGACTCTGGACATCCCTAAATATACCAACATCCAAATCATAGGGATGGCCAGGAGGAGAAAAGGAAGAGAAAGAAATTGAAACCTTATTTGAAAAAATAATGAAAGAAAACCTCCTTAATTTGGTGAAGGAAATGGACATACAAATTTAGGAAGCACAGAGAATCCCAAACAATTTGGGGACAAAGAGAACCACACTAAGACATATCATAATTAAAATGCCAAAGGTTAAAAATAAAGAGAGAATTTTTAAAGCAGCAAAAGACAAGAAGAGAGTAACCTAAAAAAGAGCTCCCAAAAGACCATCATCTGATTTCTCAAAAGAAATTTTGCAGGCAAGAAAGGCCTAGCAAAAAGTATTCCAAGTGATGAAAAGCAAGGACCTACAACCAAATTACTCCACATCCAGCAAAGCTATCATTTAGAATGGAAGGGCTGATAAAGTGCTTCCCAGACAAAGTGGAGCTAAAGGAGTTTATCATCACCAAACCTTATTACATAAAATGTTAAGAGATTTATTTAAGAAAAAGAAGATCAAAACTATGAACCTTAAAATGACAACAAGTTTACAACTATCAACAATTAAATCTACAAAACAAAACCAAAAACAAACTAAACAAACAACTAGAACAGGAACAGAATTATAGATATGGAGATCATTTGGAAGGTTATCAGTGGGGAGGGGAAAGAGAAAAAACAGAGGAAAAAGGGATTAAAAAGCATTATTGGTAGGTACAACATAGACAAAGGGATTTTAAAAATAGTATAGGAAATAGAGAAGCCAAAGAACTTACATGCATGACCCATGGACATGAACTAAGGTAAAAGGATTGCTGGAGGGAAGGGGAATATCAGGCATAGGAGGTCAAAGAGGAAAAAAGAATTGGGAGAACTGTAATAGAATAATCAATAGAAAATATTTTTTAAAAGAATTCAGGGAGCCTGTTTTGTTGGTACAACAGAGGTAGAGGAGGGATGGAAAGAATGGGCAGATAATTTTCTTCTTACTTTTTGAGCCTCAAACTTTTGTAAAATTAAAATGTTTTGCAAAATGATAAATTTTATTTTTACTTCTTTAAAACAAGTAAAATATGACAATATATTTTTTTATTTTTTAAAAAGATTTTTTTATTATTTTTAGAGAGAGGGGAAGGGAGATAGGCAGAGAGGGAAAGAAACATCAATGTATGAGTGCCATTCACCTGCCTTAAGCTACGGAGCTGGTTGGAGACCTGACTTGCAACCTGGTTATGTGCCCTGGCTGAGAATTGAACCAGCAACCTTTGGGTCTGCAAGCTGCCATCTATAAACCAGCCAGGTCTATTTTTTAAGCTTACACAAATCATATTTAACATTTGCTGAGATTTTATGATATATGAGACTAAGAGTTTTGAGTGTATTATCATCTACTATTTTGCCATGCCCCAGTGAGACAAGTGTTCTGTTTTTCTTATTTTACAGATAAAACTGAAGTTAAGAAAGTAGATGCCTAGTCTGAAGTCACTTTCTGACCTTTACCCCAGTGATATTCAGCAGGCCACATCTTTTAATCCGACCTTCCCACAGCTTAATGAATAAAACCTTCTTTCCCAGAGATCAGACACAGGGAGTCTCCAATTCTTATCTCTCCCAATTCTAAATAGTGAAGTTAAATTAGAACATGACTGCCTCTAGAACTACAATGCCTTTCCTTTCAATCACTCTCTAGCAAGCCTCCCATCAGTCCCCTTTGCTCATGAACTTTCATGGGCTAGCTGCATCTTTTCCTTCTGATCAGGCTTTTGCTCAAGGGAAGGGCAGGCAGCTATGTGACTTCTTTTCTCTCTTAAAATAGCCCAAAGTCTATACCTGCCCCAGGGACATGGCAGAGCTGATCACTTTAGCAGGAAAACTAAAACATTACTGAAATTTTGACTCCTGAATTCACATCAACCATCTCTCTGGCCTCTATCTGCCCCACTATCTCTCCCCAAATGCGCCTTTCCTCTGGGTGCTCCACCTGTCTTGGACCTTGCCAAAGCAACCCAAAGAGCCCTGCAAAAGAAGAGGTCTTCAAGGGCCACTCAGGATGGGCTATTGAATAAAGGAAGCCAAACACTTCAAAAGGTAATTGGCAAACACAGGCTCTTCTTTTCCCTTTTCCTTTTGTCAACACACTGACTGAAAACAAAACAAACAAAAAAAATAGTTCTGTTCTCTATTTTTTATATTCAGTCCACTTACCAAATCCATAGAAAACAACCTATTATTTTTCCAGCTCTTTCTACAAATATCTCAAAACAGTGTCATTACTTCACCAATGATTCTAAGTTGTTTCATTTTTTTAACTATGAAAATTGACTTTTCTTTGACCTTTAAAAATTATGGGATTTGGCAAAGGAATTCAAGATAAAATACGATAGTCTGGCATCCATTTGTTTTTGTACTCTTTATGCCAAACTAGCACACCAGAGTAGGAGAGGGAATGAAGTTGTATTTGTGTCACCTAAATCACTGTAGTACTGATTACAAATTAAGGTGATCAGTTTGCACATGTAGACTTAGCAGCCTCCTTCCAGCCTTTACTCAGAAAATTAAGTCAATCCTTTCAACAAACCATGCCTTTTGCTACATTTAAAATTTATTTTATGCATTTATAATTTTGTAAGTTATTCTGTGTACAGTGCAGGTGTAAGAAAAATTTAGGAGTAGGGCCTCTGAGTTAAAAATTACCACAGGTTGGTCATATGATTTTTTATGAATGTCAAGTTTCATAATCTCAAAATAGTCTCTAAAAGGCTCTACCACTCTCAAAGCAGTGTCAGAGCTTTCAATGACTTTTATCATCCAACAGTTTGGTGAAAGACATTTTATTTTAATAAATGGCCACTATTTAAAGATTATGAAAATCAGAAAAGATGATCTTTTTTATTGTGGTTGTTTAATCTTATATCTACAAAAGTTGGAAAGAAAAGGTGGATGGTTGAAAATAGTGGTTTTCAAAAATGTTCCATACTGTACTTAAAGCATATGGAAAATTGAAAGGAGTTACCTTAGTTTTACATATGTGTGGTTGTTTAACTTTGTAATATAAATCCACAAATTGGGTAAAGAAGTAAAATAATGTAAAATAGTAGTTGCCATGAACCTAGATGGCATTATGCTAAGTGAAAGAAAAATACCATAATATTTCACTTATATGTGGAATCTAAAACACAAAGTAAATGAAAAAACAAATTAAAAACAGACTTACAGATACAGAGAACAAAACATGATTGCTAAGTAAGGGAGTTAGGAGGCTGGGATAAAAAGGTGAAGAAATTAAAAAGTACAAATTGGCAGTTACATGAAAGTCACAGGGATGAAAAGTACAATATAGGGAATATAGTCAGCAATATTGTAATAATTATAATTGGTGCCAGATGGGTACAAATTATCGGGGCGGGGGGGATCATTTTATAAGTCATATAAATGTCTAACCACTATACTGTACACTTGAAACTAATATAATTATTGGATGTAAACTATAACTGAAAACTTTTTTTTTTAAGATGTTATTTATTATTTCTAGAGAGAAGGGAAGGGAGAGAGGCAGAGAGGGAGAGAAACATCAACATATGGTTGCCTTTCACCTGCCTCTAGCTGAGGACCTGGCTGAAGACCTGGGTTGCAATCTGGTTATGTGCCCTGGCTGGGGAATCTAACCAGCAATCTTTGGGTTTGCAAGCCAGTACCTATCCACTGAGGCACCAGCCAGGGGCTGAAAACTTTTTAAAATTGTGTGGAATAGATTTTATAATATAAAAAATAGTAGTTTCCAAAAACTGCTTAATATTTGAATCATCAAAGGGTTTTTAAACGTTCTGAACTCCAGTCATCCTTCATGTTGGACATACTAAATCAGGACCTCCTGGGTTGGAGTATAGGAAATGGTATTACTAAAAAAATATTCCCCAGGTGATTCTTACACACTCCCCAGCAGTGGTTCCAACTAGTGATGGGATCACTGGTCCAGATGCTCAAAAGAGCATTTAATACCTATAGACTTTATTGTATAATCAAGACTGGTTGGGAAAAAAAAATTAGACTAATTATAAGCAACACAGGAAAATAAAAATCTGGGATGTAACTTTTGATTTATAATTTTATTTATATGCAGTATATTCTATTTTTAACTTTTCCTCAGAGAACTTCAGAATTTTCTAAAATAAATTGTATGAAATATACTTTCTATCCAAGAATAGATTTTTATCCTATGAGATTACTAAGAAATTTTCTTTTCTTGGATATTCTACCATGATTTTCTAGTATAGAATATACCTTTAAAATAGCTATTAATTTCTCTTTTTTAAAGCTTTTTAAAAAGATTTTATTTCATTATTTTTAGAAATAGGGGAAGGGAGAGAGGCAGAGAGGGAGAGAGACATCAATGTATGGTTGTTTTTCACCTGCCTCCAGGCACAGACCTGACTGGAAACCTGGTTTGCAACCTTGTTATGTGCCCTGGCTGGGGAATCGAACCTGTGACCTTTGGGTTCGCAGGCCAGCACCTTATCCACTGTGCTATCAGCCAGGGCTGCTATTAATTTCTTGAAAGGAGGGAAGCAAAAACAAATTGCCTAGTTCAACTGAGTTGGTTTTATTAATGCTTTAATTTTTTATTTAATAAAAAAATAGAAAGTTATTTGTAGGCTCTCCAGGGTTTAATATCTTTTTACTCCATAAAATATTGACATATATTGAATAGAGGGATATGGAAAAGAATAATTTAGGGAAAGGTGTTCCCAGATCCAGCAAGCTCTATATCAGAAAACTTAAATCCCTTGTGTTTACCTTAACCTCTGTGCTTTAACTCTTGGGAGAAATAGATAAGCAAGTTACCATGCTTGGAAAATTTCCCAGTTTTACATCATCTGTGATATTTTTTTAACCTAAGAGAAATTTTGTAATATATTCAACAGCACTTTGCAGACATCACTGACTTGTATCTTGCCTGCTACAAATTTGTATCTTATCTGAAACAGGCTCCCATAATTTATATTTTTCAACAATAAGAAGTATTTTATTTTTAGTTTTCTAAAGATTTTATTTATTATTTTTAGAGAGAGGGGAAGGAAGAGAGGCAAAGAGGGAGAGAGACATCAATATATGGTTGCAAGAAGTATTTTTTAAAAATCCTTTCTCAGCCTCACCCAGAGCAATGTCCAGTTCTGCAACCTACATTCATGAGGGACCAAGATGGAGGAGGAGTAAGTGGAGCTACACCAATCTCCTCCCAGGACCCATCTGGAATTACAACTTAATTGGGGAAAAATTGTCCAGAATAATCAACAGAACACCAGCTGGAGAGAAGCTTTATAACCATGGACAGAACAGAAGAGGCCACTTCATCCCAACATGATTGGTAAGAATTGTGGAGACTTGAGAGGGCTGACTGGGCTTCCCACCAATGGCAGCAACCAAAGGGACAGAGAGGCAGGGGGTCCATCTGAAAAAGGTAAGTCCTAAACCCCCAGCTGGCCTTCCCAGCCTACAGCAAAACAGCTGAGTAAAATAGCATCCAGCTATGAAAAGCAAAAGCCGTGCGGTTTGCTAGCCTGAGACAGCCAGACAGAGAATTACTAAAGTAGCCATGCATGAAAATACATTGGCATCCACTTACCCTTGGCTCAAGCAGAGGGAGAGTAGAGTGGGCTAGAGATGCTTAAGGAGAACTTAGAGTGGTGGCTTTGAGGGAGCAGCTAGAGGGTTCCAGTGCTGATTCACCCCCCACACCTCTGGTAGACTATGCTATGCCCAGTGGCATCCACCTGAGGAGATGTCCTAGCCCTGCCCATCGGAATCAATCTGCTCCTGCCCAGCTGTGCCTGAGTCTGGCTGCTGATGACAGATTGGTTGGATTAAATGCTAAATTAATTTGCCCTACCTAGCAGTGCCTAAACCCTCTCACGGATTCAGTTTGATTAAATTAACGAAGAATTAATTGGCATTGCCCAGCAGTGCCTAAGGTGACCAATGATCACAAGTTGATTGGTTTACAACTGAATAAATCTGTCTCACCTAGCAGTACCTACACCTAGTTATTTTATCTAGGCATAATAAAATAAGAACTAAAACACCCACAATCACCCAAACTTGAAGTCCTGGATTCATTCTTTACTCATTCTTCCTATTCATTCTTTGGTTTTGTCACCAAGATCTGCTAACATTTGTCTTACTGATAAATCAATATCGTCCATTCCTCCATTTCCATTACTGTAGTATAATTCTAGTTTCTCATCCTAAGAATTTTATCCCCAATTTCTCCAACATCTTTCTTCACTGACTCCCATTCTTATTATCCTCCTGTTCTTTACTTCAATCTTATTTCTTAGCATATTAATACAGCCGTTAGATAGGTATAGATTAACAAGCTTCAATCATCACAATGCTGTGGCTCTTAGTTTTTTCTACCAGACCTTAAGTGTTCCTAGTTTTTAATGAATCCATTCATGTTTTTAAGTATTATCTCCTTTCTTTTCTTCTCTAGTTCTATTTTGTTGTTTACATCCTAAGCTGAAATGCTGATTTTTAATACTATATTAGGTCACAGAATCTTATGCAAAAAAACACTACATTTATGAGCCATGTCTCCCAATAAATACACACAAGAATACTTTTAGCTGTACCTATTATAATGTTATGATGACTAGTATATCTATAGAAGGCTAGTCATCATAATTTTCTTACAGATAGTAACTTCTCTTACTTTAATTTTTCTCCTTAATTGCTTGTTAAACCACTGCTTTGACATTTGCATATTTCTACTTCATCTTTATATTTTTATTTTTTTTGGTAGCACTTGCCTTATTAGGTATTTCTTTATCTTTTTATATTAGTACAATAAAAGAACTGTCTTCTAGTATATTTCATAATTGTACATTTTCAGAATATTATTTTATTGCTTACTGATATTTCACTTTGGAGAAGGGATATCAAGCCAATCTAAATATTCCTTTTGCGAATAGGCAATTTTTTTCCCTTGACCAGAATATCAATAGGATATTTTCCTTTAAGTTTTTTCTTTCAAATTCAAAGTACTTACTAGGCTACATCTAGATGTTGGCTATTTTTATTAATTTTTCTAGATCCATGATAACTCATATTCATCTGCATATTTAACTTTTTTCATCTAAAAGAAAATAGTAATTGTATTTTATTAAAATACGGCCTGTGTTCCATTTGCTCTGATGTTTCAGTCAGGAAGAGTATTTATTTGTGTCTCTGTTGGCTATCTTCCAAACATATTATGCTCCCCTCAGAAAAAGTTCTCTTTTCATCTCTTTTCTTTGCATAATTGGACATGTCTTACTCTTGATCTCCATAATAAGAGATTCCCTTTGCTGCAATGTTCTGATTTTTTATCTTCTGATTCTCCTGTGCTCTCTCTATGGAACCCCAGTCCTGCCCCATCTCAAGACTTGTGGGCTCAGTCCCTGTCATCTGAGCATATTCCATTTGATGTGGTTCTACTTGCCCTGAGTTTTCACAGAAAAATTGCTTCAGAATTCTAGTAGTTCTATCTTAGCTACAGAATGTTTCCAATTTAAATCTTTACCACTTCAAAGTAAGGGGTTCTGCCAGGAGTGAAATTCCTCATTTTTTGTACAACTCTCTTAGAAAGAGACTTGTGGATTGAACCTAAGTTTTGCCCATTTGTTCCATTAGTCCAGTTCCATCTTCACTGAATGTATGAGAAATGCCTTGGGGTCTATAGCTTAGGAGCAAACAAAATTCTTCTCCCTGTACCTCTGGGGTGCAAGTTCCTCAATATATAAATTGCTTTGATCATCTATTTGAAATTTGAATAGAAAAGCAAAAAACATAATTATACCCTGGAGTTTAAAACTTCTTTATCTTAAAAGAACTTGCATTTATTTTTATTTATTTTTTACTTCATTTACTTTGTTTTGAGGTCAAACTCCTTTTCCCTAAAAGAACCTGCAATCACTTTTCCTTTGTTTTTTAGCTTACCATTTTTATAGCATTTATAGTACTTTGGTTTTACTCTAAGAGGTGCATTTTATCATCTGGATTTCAGATGAATTTGTTAAAGGTCAAGTCTTTATATAGTGCAAAGGTCATAAATCCAAGCGAAGCTATTATTTTATCTTTTATTTCTGGAAAAGAGGGAAAGTAATCCACAAATACTCAAAAGAAAGCAGACCTCATAAGCATATAAAGACTAATTCATAATTATAATCTTTAGAAAACCAACTTGAAGATATGTTCATATCCATAATATATAATGTATATGAATCTATGTAATATTTTATCTATTATATATCCACAATAATTTAAATAATACATTTTCAGAAATATTGTGGTTTTGAATTTATCATGAAAAAAAATAACATCCACCAGAAATAAATCCCTATATTCTGTCTATCAGACATTATTTATAGTGATGTAAACCTGGAAACAGCAACTATCCAATCACAGAGTTATGGCTATATAGTAAGGCTATATTCACAGCTTATCACCTTCTTAACCACTTACAATCTTCTAAGTTACAAAACTGTATAGAAACATGAAAAATGCTTATGACAAATATTAAATGGAATAAAAGTATAAAAGCTGTACAATATTATTGCTACAACTACACGAAGTATGTAGTTTTAAAAAAGGCTACAGCAAATACACAAACATTACAATCACTTGGTTAGCTTGTTAGGACAATGAACATTTATTCTTTTATCTCTACTAACTCTGTCATTTCTATCATGTCCAATTATTTTAAAATTCAAAGGATAAATTAAATGTTAAATGTTTGCACACAAAGAGTTTTAAAGGTGCAAAAACTTTTTGCATAAGTCCTTGAGAAAGGTGGAAATCATATAACATGATAGTCAAACTCTAAAATATTGCTACCATTTGGGGGGGTGCAATTAATAATTTAAATTGAATATCATAGTTTCCAAACGAAAACTGGAAAATAGGACATCTCACTGTCTATCCACTTAATTAAAGATTTGCCTTTCCTGACAGATGCTTAGTGTATGGGTTTATTTCTTTACTTATTGAATCCCCTGCTCCCGGCCCAGTGCCTGGTTTCTAATTAGGACATAGTACTGTGGGTAGATGTGACTTTTTCTTCACAAACTAAATTTACACCTGACTCTTTTTCTCTGGGATAAATTTACATAGCCAAAAAGATTCTGAAATTATCTGAGCATCATTAATAAATCATTAAAAATATGTACATCATGGCTGGAGGCAGGTGAAAGGCAACCATACACTGATGCATCTCTCATTCTCTGCCTCTCTCTCCAAAAAAAATAATAAATAAAATCTTTAAAAATAAATAAAAATAAAAATATGTACATTTGTGCTCAGATGTGTGTGCACAAAAAACAAATCTCAGAATATATGCAAAAAAGAAAGGCAAATGGAAAACATTTAAAAGAAATGCCATACCCAAGAAGAATAAAATGCTACTCAAACATTCAGCTCTCTAAGCTGCAAGCAAATAATACTATTGTGAAGATGTATCTTTTTTAAGTATAAGATTTTCCTTTTTTTGTAAATCATATCCAAAGTTATAACTATATTACCACCAGCTCACAAGACATGACTTATCTTCAACTTAGAGCTTCTAATATAGTCATTATCAGCATCAACACATCTATTCTCCAACATGTCAAGTTTTCTATGAACACATAAGAGGGTCCCATGAGCCCATTGATTTGAAAAATTTTCTTCCAGGCCTGATTTTTCCTACACTCTGCTTACTTTTAGCAGTAGCTGGCTCAAAATACACTATAGAAGAATGAATAATCCAACATAGAAATGTCCACAGAATGAAGATCAACCAGTGAGGAAACAAATTGTTGTTGTAATAGAGACTTGAGAAGCCATATTTATTTAGAACTGATGAAACAGTCTCTGAGTGGGAAAAGTCACTCCTGTTGTAAGTCTATCTCAAGTACAATGGCCATAACCCACCCTCCCCTCTTCTACTTCATTTCAAATCAAATTACATTTATAGCTTTGAAAATATGAATCACAGAATTTAAAAAATAGCCACCTGTTAATTTCTGATCCCTATTAAAGGTCTCCTCCAACTTTGGTCTTTTTACACACAACAGTCACTGGTACCCACCTCCCCTTTTCATCACCAAGGAAATCCAAGCTCACTGATGACCATAGATGCATAAGATTGAAACTGCGACCCAGGGGCCTGACCTGTGTGTATATAAATACATTCCCTGAAAAATTATGCCCGAAACTGGAAGTTATCTTGATATCTCAAGATTTGTCAGGAACAGAATTCAGAGTTTTAAACCATTCTGAAAGAGGAAAATTCGAATCAAAGGAATAACTTCCTCCCTTCCCCATTATTCAGGGTTTTGGTCCCACCCTGAGATTCCAGCCTGGAGATTCAAACCAGTCTCTTAAGAGCTCAATGACAAACCAGTGTTGCTTTGGTAGGTCACTGTTTTGCTTGCTGTGTGGCAACCCTCATGACAGCTGTTTAGCCAAGGCAATTAATAAAATGACAGACAAAACATAGAGCGATGCGCCAGAGAATGGGGGTGGGGTCAGCAAGGCCCTGGCCCTGGTCCTTTGTGAAACCTGCTGGAGTAGGTTTGCTTCCCACAAGGGGCGTTAGTCCTCAGGTACAGAGGGGTTCATGGATCCACCACATCCCCAGCCACCTGCCACCCCGGTGCCCAGCAGGATAGGCCGAGGTCCGGCCACCCAGGGCTTCCAGCGCCCACCAGGGCGAGTCCGAAGGCTCCGGTGGAGCACATCCCAGGCGGGGAGAGGGTGGAGAATCTCTGCTGCCAGCGCGCTCCCATCCTCCAAAGGTGGGGGTGCTCCTTTTGTCCCCGGTGCCAGCCCCAGTTCCCACCCGCCCCCGCCCGCCTGGGCCCAGCCCCCCATGAGGGTGACCGAGGCGCACCGGTGCTTCCGGAGGCCTTGACCAACCTGTAACTCTGGTGCTCAGAGTGGTCATGGTGCAGCGGATGAGGCAGCGAGGTGGCAGGACGCGGAGCCCAGGGCGCAGGGATGCGGCCCCTCACCTCCCGTGGCTCGGTCGGCGAGCCACTGGGCAGTGCAGTGACTCGGTGCCTGCCGTGCTAGCGCGCTACTGCCACCGGGGTGGCGGGGCCTGCGAGCGAGCAAGACAGGGGGCTAGAGTTTTTATTTTTTTTAATCAGAGTTGACTTTGCCGCAGAGGCTGCCTTAGGCTGAAAGGAGGAAATGGCAGAGCTGAGGCTGCGCTGCAGTAGGTGGGAAACTAAAGTGTCTGTTTCTTCACTCTGGTTGTCACTGGCAGTCTCACAGCAACAGCTGGGCTCTCCTGCTCAGCTCCTCTTGCAGTCTCTATGGTGCCCGCTCAGCACAGCCCAAAGCACTCCAGATCTACACACAAAGGACCACTGCATAGAGGTGAACAAGGTCCATGTGCGTGGTGTTTTATGCGTGTGTGTGGAATCTTGTCTTGACACAGTATCAGAGGATGACGACTGTTTCACCCTGGAGTATTAAATTGCTAGATAAGGAGTGTATCAGTAACACATATGGTCACGTAGACATGCCAATATTTTTCCTTAAAATTAAAATATTTTCTGTATGGATGAGGCTGGACATACAATAAAAAACTTACGGTTGCCTCCATGCACCGTAAGTACAGACGAACAGGAAGCTGCATCTGATATTTCCTGGACTACTAGCAGAACAGGTTTAGGGAGATCTCAGAATCTTGAGCATCATGCCCAAGCCCAAGGGACATCATTCTTTCATTTGTACTCCTGGGAAGTACTCTGGAGCTGGCATCTTGGCTTGTAGTCAGATAGTAAACCCACTAAGAAACACTTGACACTGATTTAGACATCATACCCACACAGGCTCATAATTAGAGAGGGAGAGAAAAAATTTAATGAAACTCCCTCTAAAAGGAAAATCTGAACTCCTGAAGAAATAACAGTTCCTTATCACAAAATGATATAGCACAAGAGATAGTAGTCTCTGTTCACACACACACACACACACACACACACACATTTCTAAGATATATTATCTTGTTATGTATATTTAATTAAGTAACTATCTAAAAAATTCTATTAGCAATCAATTCACTTCAGGCCAACATTAGAGCTATTTTATAGTTCATATTAGCAATTTTTATAATTTAAAGGAAATAATTAAATTATCAGCATTTTATAAAATACATCTATATAATTTTTCCCAAATTTCCAAAGATTTCAGAAACACCAACTCTATAAAAAGCTGAGTTTTCAACAAATGATGAAATAAATCATATGGAACTATTTAAATAACAGAAAATAGAAAATAATGCAAACAATGGTAAACAATTTATATGGAAAAACTATTAACTAATTTATTTTATCATCTCTTAAAATTTATTTTATTTTATTTTTTAGTTACTTTATTACTTTTGTAGTATTACAGCTCTTTCACTTTTTGGCCCATTGCTGTGCCCTGCTTACACCCCCACCCTTCTCCCACAGTCAATCCCCACCTCGTCGTTGTCCATGTCCATGGGTCTTTGACATTAGCTCCTCAACTAAACCTTACCCCTTCTCTCCTACCCTCTCTCCCTTCCCTCTCCCCTCTGGTCACCACCATTATGCTCCTTTATTCCATGTCACTGGTTCCATTTTGCTCATCTGTTTGCTTTGTTCTTTAGTTTTCTGTATTAAGTGAGATCATATGGTATTTTCCTTTTGCTGCCAGGCTTATTTCACTAAGTATGATACTCTCCAGTTCCAACCATGCTGTCTGGAAGGGTAGGAGTTCCTTCTTTCCTTCTGCTATATAGTAATCCATTGTGTAAATGTGCCAAACTTTTTAAAAAATTTTATTGTTGTTGTATTACATCCATCCTCTTTTTGCTCCCCTCTGTGCCTCTCCCCACCCACCCATTTCCCCCAAAGTCAATCCCACCTGTTGTCCATGTCCATGGTTCCTTTATACTAGGTTCTTGTCTAAGCTGCTCCCCTTCCTTGCCTTTGCCTTCCGGCTCCCCCCAACCCCTTTCCCCCTGACCACTGAAGGCCTATTCACTGTATTCATATATTTGGTTCTGTTTTGCTTGTTGTTAGTTTTGTTCATTATTGTCCTGTAATGGATGAGATCATATGTCAGTGAAGGACAAATATCATATGATCACACCCAAACTTTTTTGATGCATTCATCCACTAATTGGCACTTAAGCTATTTCCAGCACTCAGCTATTGTGAACAGTGCTTCCATGAACATAAGGGTGCATAGGTTCTTCTGAATTGGTGTTTCAGAGTTCTTCAGATATAATTCTAGCAGTTGGAATTGTTGGGTCAAAATGCAGTTCCATTTTCAGTTTTTTTGAGGGAATTACATACTGTTTTCCACAGTGGATGCACCAGTCTGCACCAGCATTGCACCAACAATGCCCCACCATTCCCTTTTCCTCACATCCTTGCCAGCACTTGTTTGTTGATTTGTTATTGATGGCCATTCAGGCTTGTATTAGGTGGTATCTCATTGTGGTTTTAATTTACATCTCTCTGATGGCTAATGATGTTGGGCATTCTTTCATATGCCTATGGATCCTTTGTATGTCCTCCTCAGAAAAGTATAAGTTTAGGGCCTTTTCCCATTTTTTTAATTGAGTTGTCTTTTCACTGGTGTTGAGCCCTGTAAGTTCTTTATATATTTTGGAGACCAAACTCTTGTCTGAGGTATCATTGGCAAATATGTTTTCCCATACAGATGTTGCCCTTTTTAGTTTGCTGATATTTTCTTGAGCTGAGCAGAAACTTCTTAGCTTTATGTAATCCCATTTGTTTATTTGTTCCTTTATTTCCCTTTCCCTTGAAGAAATATCAGTGAAAATATTGCCAAGTGGGATATCTGCAATTTTACTGCCTATGTTTTCCTCTAGGACTCTTATGGTGACACAGCTTATGTTTAAGTCTTTTATCCAGATTCAGTTTATTCTGATGTATGGTGTAAGTTCATAGTCTAGTTTTATATTTTTTCATGTCCCTGTCTAGTTCTTCCAATATCACTTAATGAAAAGGCTATTTTCACTCCATTTTACACTCCTTCCCTCTTTGTAGAAAATTAGTTGATCATAGAGACCTGAGTTTATTTCTGGGCTCCCTGTTCTGTTCTAGTGATCTATATGTCTATTGTAATGTCAGGACTAGATTGTTTCGATTGCAATGGTTTGTATAGTGGATCTTCCTACTTTGTTGTTCTTTCTCAAGATTGCTGTGGCTAGTCGGGATAACTTCTAACACCATATAAATTTTTGAAGTAGTGTTTTAAATCTGTGAAATATGTATTTGGTATTATAATAGGGATTAGGTTGAATCTATCAATTGCTTTGGGTAGTATGACCATTTTAATTGTTAATTCTTCCTATCAATTAACATGGTATATTCATCCATCTATTTCATCCATTTATTTGTAATTTTCTTGATTTCTTTCTTCAGTGTTCTGTATGTGGTTTGCACAGAACATGTCTTTTACATCCTTGATTAGGTTTATTTCTAGGTACTTTATTTTTCTTGTTTCTATAAGTGGGATTTGTTTTCTAGTATTTTTCTCTGGTGTTTCATTGTTGGTGTATAAAAATGCCTTTGATTTCTGTATATTGACTTTATATCCAGCTATTTCGCCAAATTCAGTTATTAGGTTGAGTAGTTTTTTGCTGCAGTCTATAGGGTTTTCTATGTATGTTATCATGTCATCTTCAAATAATGATAGCTTTCCTTCCTCCTTTCAAATTTGGATGATTTGGATTCCTTTCTCTTGCCTGGCCACTATGGCTAGAACTTCCAAAACTATGCTGAGTGGAAGTGGAGTAAACACCCTTGTGTTGTCCTGATCTTAAGGTAAAGGCTTTCAGTTTTTGCCCATTGAGTATGATGTTGGCTATAGGTTTTTTATATGTGGCCTTTATTATGTTGAGATATGCTCCCTCTACTACCACTTTGCTGAGGATTTTTATCATAACTGGTTGCTGTACTTTATCAAATGCATTTTTAGCATCTATTGATATGATCATATGGTTTTTGTCCTTCAATTTCTTTTTCTTTTTTTTTAACTTTATTGTTGTTGTATTACATTTATCCCCTTTTTTGCTCCCCTCTGTACCCCTCCCGACCCACCCATTCCCCCCAAAGTCAATCCCACCTGTTGTCCATGTCCATGGTTCCTTTATACTAGCTTCTTGTTTAAGCTGCTCC